>PVJA010034510.1:0-22451 GCA_004027025.1 Myocastor coypus | reverse complement strand
AAAAAAAAAAAAAAAAAAAAAAAAAAAAAAAAAAAAAAAAAAAAAAAAAAAAAAACCTGCCTAATGGGCTCTCAATGGTTCTTAAAAATTTCAAAAGATGCACTTTAGAAACAAGGGTGATTCTGTTGAAATGAGCCTAGCTATCCAGAATCATTAATGCATTTATAACCGCCTAATAACCACAAGAAGGCTCTGCCAAGCTACTTGAAGGCTAGCCAGGAAGTTAGCAGCTAAGTGTTCCTTTTAGGTCACCAGTTAATATAGGTGTTTTGAGCTTCTGGAAGCTTTGTTCTCAGAGGAAAAACATTTCAGTGAGTCTGAGAGAGAATCAGGGCAACCATAATGAGTCTGAGACCAGATGTCAATCATAATTTGAGGCCAGCTGCTACCTCCTTTCGATTTTGTACAAAGACGTGCCCTCGGAGAACGCAGCTCGCCCCCGCGGAGGGGCTGCTATCACAGAGAATGGCACGAAGCTGATTCTGGCAGAATTCAAACTTCAAGCTGGGCTGGAGCATAGCTACAGTGAAATGAGGTCTTCAGCGCGATCGGGATTTGTCAGAGCTGTGGGGGAGAAGACAGGCCCGAGAAGTACACTTGCTCAACAATAAAGTGTTAAGTGTAGGAAAACATACTGGTTTCAAATAAGTCTCTCAGAACCTCAATTGGTGTTTTATCTCTACATGACAGTAGCGGACCCAAGCTCTATAATCAAACAAACATGCCTGGGATTCATCTCCACTAAAGCCAAATTATGTTACCTTGAGCAATCTATATGACCCTTCTAAATTTCCACTTCTTTACACCAGTGCAAACAGTGCAAATCCTATATCATAGGATTGCTACGATAACTAATTTAAGCTGATAATGTAAAGTTCTTAGCATGATGTCTGAAACACAACTGGGCTGAATAAATGGAGGCTCCCATTATGATATGGCAGTTATGTTGGCTTTGAACAGAAAATCTAAATTTGGTGTGGTAAAAAGGTTAACTTGATTTTTTATTTTTTTTAAACCTTCATTTGTTTATTCACTCGTTTTTTTTGTTGTTGTTGTTTGTTTTGGTTTTTTGTTTTGTTTTGTTTTGTTTTGTTTTTGTTTTTGTTTTTTTTATGGCTGGCTCAGCCCGCCCAGAGAGCAGGGCTGGCGCAGCATATGGTGCTGGGGATCAAACCGTGGTCCCTGAAGCTGCCCATACTTTCCCAATCAGGCGCTTTAGACCACTGAGCCATCCCGCTGGGCCCCTTAATTTTTTAATGTATTTGGTTGTTACCGGTTCACAACTGCTTCCCTGTGCTTTACTTTGCTGAGCTATCTCACCAGCCCAAAATTAATCTATGTTTCAAGTAGTCTTGAAATAAGAAGCCCAAGAGTAGGCCAATGTCTTGTTACACAGCCCTAACGATTACAGTCCATCTTTAAGGGTATTTAATGGCTCAAAATGCCTGTAGAAGCATTAGTTCTCACAGTGTGGCCAACGTTCTGGAGGCAGAAAAGAGGATGACACAAAAAAGGGCTCGCCCTAACTGCCTACTCACTTTTCAGCTTCTTCCTATTTTGTCACCAGCTTCTAACATTTTCTGTTTCCATCTCATTAGCCAGACCTGAGTCAACTTGCTGCCAAGGGAAGGTAGAAGATTTAGTGTTTTAGGTGTCCAATAAAAATCAAGTTTTTGTAAGCATTGAAGTAGAAATGTGGGTTTGGATGAGAAATTAGCAGATTGAGTCCACAGCATGCAAAGGTAGCTCCCGCATGTCAGTCTGTCTCTCCCTTGCCTTTACTAAATCAACTGCTCCTTGTTTATATGTGCAAAAATTCCTAGGTTACAGACATCTTTTTTCTCTTTTGCCCTCTATTATTCATCATTTCAGTAAGGAGTGGTCCAAAATTTTAAATCTCTAGCCTTGCCTAGGGTCCAAACTCAGGTGGAGGTTTTGAGCCTCTTGGAATCTAGATGGGGTTTGTTCAAATCCCAGTTTCAAGATATAAATCCTTCCCCAAGACTTCTGCTTCTACTCTAAGCCTGCTTGACTTCACACTTGTTTCCATGTGTCTTGTCTATATTACACCAACACAATTATTAGCCCCACACACATTTCCTTGATTAAAAAAGATAGATCACACTGAGATCAATCTGGGGGGCCTATGTCACAATCCATTTGTAAGTAACATAAATTTAACTAGAAATCTGAGGTAGAACTAGAAACCCGATCCCATCTCTGAAGTAATAACTGATAGGACTCTCTTGCAATTAACTTTACCCAGCCCATGAGGGGAAACCCTCACTTACCACACCCCCATTGTAATTCCTTTCCTGATACTTTCTCTTTTTTTACAATAACTAATACATTGCATATTGTTGTCTTCATTGTAGTTGTTCAGAGTAAAAGATGCACACATGATTTCTTGTCTAAATATCATTAGTACAGATCTCTCTTTCCATTGCACAAAGAGAAAGCAGCTGTATGTATAGTCCAGTAGTCCATAGCAGTAGTAGATTATCAGCTCCTCTGGCATTACCCAGGGCTGTTGACTTGAGCCTTTTACAACTCAGCATATTAATATGGCTTTCCTTTTTACGCCTTGTGTTTACTCTTTTTACCATTTCTTCCTCTCTCAGGTCAACCTGTTTTTTCATATAAGAAAATTAACTCCTCACATTCTTTCACATACATTATTGCCATTGCTACCTCACCAGCCTCTTATTCTTCTTATTCCACAGAGATGGCAATAAGCAGAAACAGGAGATGGGAGAGAGAGCTACACTGATCCTGGGTAGCAGGATGTCCTAGGCATCATGGGAAATGTTTGTGTCCACCTGTTGCCCACTTCATCATAAAATTCAAAGCAACCCAGGATAACTTGCCAGGCCATGACAGTCCTCTGCTCAGAATCTGCTAGTAGCTTCCCTTTGCATTCTGACTAAAAGCTGAAGATGTCTCAGGGTTTCTCCCAGGGTCCAAGGCTCCCAGCCACTCTCAGCCCTTTCCCCTCCTATCATCTCAGCCACTAGCTCCACTCACAAACACACTCTTACTGTTCTGAAACATTTCTCTCAGAATCACTTCCCTCACTGCCTAGGACATGTGTCTAGCTCTTGTCAGTGTAGCTAACTCTCCCACCTCCTCCTGTTTCTGCTTATTATCAGCTCTGTGAAGCAGTCCCAAAAGGAGTTTTTATAACAGAGACTCTTGCTCTCTGATTTACCCAGCCCCACTCCCTGCTTTTCTTTCCACAATACTTACAACCTTTAGCAGTCTATGTCATTGGCTCATCTAGTTGTTCACTCTGTCTCTACCACCAAGTGTGAAGCTGATGAAAGAAGGGAACAGTAATTTGTTTTGTTTACTGCACAGTATCTGGAGCCAGGTGTGGTGAGTGTAAGCCTGTAATCTCAGTACCTGGGAGGCTGAGGCAGGAGGATTGTATGAGTTTAAGGCTAATATAGATTACATAGTGAGTTCAAGGCCACTCTGAACTATATAGTGTGACCCTAACTCAAAAAAAAAACCATCTTCACAATGTCTGCCACACCACATGTATTCAAAGGGTTGCTAAGTAAATCACAGAAGGATTTTTCTCATGAACAGAATCCTAATACTTGTAGCTTTGGGGCCAGCAAGATAGCTCAGCTGTCTAAGTGCCTGTGCAGGGACCACCTGCTACACCAGGCCTGCCCCCAAGTGCCCTGAGTTGGCCACCAAGTCCGGGCATGTTGGTACACAACTGTAATCCCAGCACTGAGGAAGCTAAAAACAGGAGGATCACTAGAAGTCGGAGCTGCATAGTGAGAGCCTGTACCAAATACATTAAAAATAATAATAAAATAAAGTTAAATTAAAAATAATACTTGTAGCTTTGGGGATCTTCAGACATTGATTGGTTTTACATCATCTCATTAAAGTGTTTTGTCGCTGTTATTGTTGTTCTTGTTGTTGTTGTTGTTATTGATTGTCGTTGTGGTCATTGTTTCCCAATCAAAATGTTTCTATCCTTTGAAAAAAGAAGGCACTGCCAGGTCCTTAAGCCAAGTCCACCTGCCTTTGCAGAAGGTATGGAGCAGCACTGCTCTGATTCCACCTCAGGCAAGAACCTGCTACAAGCAGTGGAGTCAGCAGAAGCCATCCGCCTTCAGAGTCCACTGTAGCATCCACGCAGGAACCACATCACCCCTGACCAGGCACCGGAAGTGACCAGATTCCCTGGGAATACTACTGCTGGCCACTCATCTCGCTACAGGGCTCCTGCAGCGAGCAGTGTTCACCCCGGGGCTGCAGTTACGCTGGCAGCATCTCCGCTGCAGTCCCCAGCTGTTCCACCCAATCCTCCTCTCTTCACTCTCCCTTTTCACAGATATCACTCTGCATCCCCTATAAACTCCTGCCTCTTGCTTCATTTTTCAAAAGCATTTACCAAGTGAATTTCGCATACTGCACATTCTGTCTCGGTGACTGCTTCTCAGAGGACTCAGTCTAAAACAGCCTTTTAGATGTTTTCTGCTTGGGTCAATTTTACTCCACTCCAGTTCAGTATGACCAAAACATACACAAGGAGAATTCGTGAACCCTAGTGCAGAACCAGAATGGTGTGAATCACACTAGGGTAGTTGGGACTGAAACCTGCTGTGGGAAAGGAAAAACAGCACAGTGCTTTACTCAAAGCACAGAAAACACTCTGGGACTGAGGGTAGGCTCACCCCTGAGTGAAGAATTACCTGGGTAAATGAATTCCCCAGACATAAAAGATAACTTTTAGGTTTTATGTAAAATTCTCAGATACTTGAAGTTACCATGTTGGAATATAATGGCTTTAAGTCATCTCGGACCTTTGAAGTTTACTAGAGAGAGTGTAAAATTAAGTTTTAAAAGACCCAAGTTAGTATCATTTTAATACTGAAGTTTATTGAAGTAAAATGATGATGGCAATTTAATTTTTAATTGCTCAGGCATTTCTTCCATATTTGGGTTCAAAACAGGTTCTATGCATAGTAAAGTATATAAGCTGGTAGAATATTCTGCGCTGTGTGTTGATATTCTTCAGCCAGTTATAAGACATGTTATGTTTGATCTGTGGACTGAGTTTACATAACATCAAGTTACTGATCATTGCTAAAGTTTCGTGATAGATAATTTTACTTTTTTAAAAAAATTCATAGTGCATTTGTGGCATTACTTTGCTCAGTGTCACAATGTCCCACCTCTATATGAAGACTTTGAAAGCATAAATTTATTTAAGGAGTTGTCATTTCACCAAAATGTGGCAGCCATGAGGTAGATACAAGTCGCCTGGAAAATTAAGAGTGGTTTTTTTTGTTTTGTTTTGTTTTGTTTTTGTTTTTTTTCCTTCAGATGTCAAATGTTCTCTTGTTTTTTTGCCTTTTGGCTTTTCCTCTAAAGAGGCTATGGCTACTGCAGGGATACAGGGACAATATAGGAAGCAGGCACCGAGACATTCCATAATCCTCAGTACAAGGAAATTGGCTAAGTGGAATGAGGCACATAAAAAAAAATTTAAAGTACAGAGAGCTGACTTGAAATAATTGTATATTATGTTGGCAATGTAGGTTAAGTACATTCTTAAAATCCTGGATAATGTTTTAAATAAATTTAAAGATAGAAAATATTAAAGAAAATAAGTAAAACAGCTTTCTCTATAGCCCCATTGATTTTGGAATTGGAATGTGAGTTGTAGAAGTTACTTTTCCCTGAACTAGAAAGATTATTCTCCAAGTGGCACAGCATAACTGTACTTCAGTCTGGGTTAATTTTTTATTATCTGGTGTCATAAATCATCATTAAATTTTAAGATGCATTTTGGAAACTCTTCAAGGACATAAAATTGTTATGGTATAACTTATAGATGATGAAATTTTTTAGATGGCTTTTGCCCTTGTATTAAGCATTTTAATGGAGGCAATTCTAGGATTTAAAGAAAATTAGGTGCTGTAGGCAAGAAGTAAATACTAATGAGAACAAAAACCATCCCAACAGCTGGTAGGGCAGTGTTCCTATTATTGTACCATGCTTTCCATTATGAAAATGATGTATTTGACAATGAAACCGAGCTAGGAGCAGCGACAGAGCAAAACCAAGGATTTTTAATCCCTAACTTCTGAATATAAGAAATAACTATGTCAGAAATAATATTAGGTATAGGTTCCATAGAGCCTGACTTGTCATATACAAATATCCAACAGATGGGCCTGGCGGGATGGCTCAGTGGTCTAAAGCGCCTGCTTGGAAAAGCTTGGGCGGCTTCAGGGACCGCGGTTCGATCCCCAGCACCACATGCTACGCCGGCCCTGCCCTCGGGGCGGGCTGAGCCGGCCATAAAAATGATTGAATAAACAAAGATTCTGAAACAAGAAAAAAATAAATAAATAAAATTTAAAAAAAATTATCCAACAGAAACTCTGCCAAGATTATCTCTTAGGATAGCCTCTGTTACATATACTGAAAGACTAAAAACGCTGACAATTGACAATTGAGAAAGACAATATAAGAATCTGAGCTATCTGCATTCCCAGTAATAGCGTTGCTCTGCTTACTAAAGCTCAGCCACACTGAAGAACAGGGGAGGCTTCTTTCAGTGACAAGTCTACCTACAGTATGATGCTTCTAATATGTACAAATCATGGTGGGGAGGGGACACATAATAGAAGAGTAACAGCTCACAGCATGGAGGCAGGGGCAGAAAGCAGAGAGCGGGTGAAAAGAAGAACGGGGAAGAAATTGTCAGGCCTCAACCCCATGGCTCACCTGCTCAGACCAGGCTTCAGCTCCTCCTGCACACTGAGCTCTAAACCCATGGGGGACTGGTCCCCTGAGGAACATCACACTGTGGTGACTTAGGACTTCTCAAAAGAGCTGCCATGAGACTTTGGGGTACATTTGAGAACAATGCCAAATAATAGAACAGTAAAACATAAAGGATAAAAAGAATTTCTTTGAAATGGGGGCAGGGGGGAGCAGCCAAAGAAACCTGCAGTTCAGGCCTTCTTGAAATACGCAGAAATGACTTTAAAAGACTGATCCTTCTTGTGACAATAAAATTGAGATGAAGGAAGCGTTTCTGTTGTAAAGGAAATGCTCATGGTTTGCTAGAGGCTAGCCTTATTTCTCAATTGTATACTGCTACTTTCTCACCCTCCATGAGTAATAAAATCTGATTATTACTATAGAACTGTGCACAGGGACACAGGAATATAAGCTCTTGTTTAAAGCAATGATTGATTTATAAGACCAAACAATTATTACATCTCTACATTTGGAATTTCTATTATTGACTTCAAGTGAATTCTGCATCTTAGTGCTGAGGATTATAGAACATCCCAAGTCTTAGAAAAACATGGAAAACTTCACTCAGGGAAATTTCTGCCCTGTGTCGTACCCTGTAGCAAATGTGTTCATGTTACCTTGTGTTCTCAGTGGCCTCATTTCAGCAGGAAACATCTACAAAATAGATTTAGCTCTGAAGAAACCAAAACCCCCAACCTTGTCATTACCCTACTCCTTTGTCTATAATTAGAAAGGTTTGTTCACGACTTTTTACATAGAGTTCCAGAAAATGGGGCAGCAAGCAGAGCCAATGTGTCTTCCCAAAGCTTCTTGAGGTGCTCATCAATAGCCAGACCATAGGGAACTGGGGACAGGATGAGGGTGGCAGAAGAAGAGCAACAGAAATACCAGGTCAGTCTCCTGAGCAGAAAGGAGCTACAAAGAATGAGGAAAATACACTGGATTTTTCTTCCTCCCAAAAAACTGAGAGATCTTATTGGGTAGAACTTGCTAAGAGGAATTCACATATGGTGACAAAGTTGGACATAATGTTAAAAAAAATAACTATCAAAAATGTAAATAATATTAAATATTTATTTTTTCCCCTTAAAAGACACCTTGGGGCTGGTGAGATTATGCTAAGTGGGCTAAGTGTCTGCTTAGGCAAGCTCAGGGACCTGGGTTCTATCTTCAGTACCAACCTCAGCCACGCTGAGCCAGCCACTGAGACTGGACACGGTGGCACATTCCTGTAATCCCAGTGCTGGGGAGGCTGAAAGCAGAAGGATCACTATGAGTCAAAGCCGGGTAGTGAGACCCTGTACCAAATGCATTTAAAAAGGCACCTTAGACACTTTCTCCTCACCAAGGTACAATGCCCAACACCCACAATTTAGAGAAGAGGCCTATTTGAGCTCTCATTTTTAGCCCATAGTTGAATAATGCAAGAAGTCATTCATATCACAGCAGCTGGCAGGCAGACGGAACGGAGGAGGTGTCTTCTGACCTAACTCTGCAGTCCAGGCCTCGCCCTGTGCAAGCCTTGCCTTAGCATGAGGGTCCAAAAGGACATCCCAGCCCTAAAAAAGATGGCATAATTATGTAAGACACAATAGTGTATCAAGAGCGTGAGACACAGAGGAAAGAACGTGTCTTAGCCTTAGGCTTTGGTCAGCAACTGCTTTCCGCTCTGCGGATGTGTGATGCGAGTCTCTGCTTATTTATGTGTAAACTATGAATGAAGGGCAGCATTGTTACCCATGTCCCAAACTAGGAAAGGACCCATGCACATAGAAAAGTGTTATCATTTAAGTCTAAAATACTCCCAAAATTCTCATGCATGTGGAAGGTTGTAACAGCCAACTTGCTGTTAGGAGGTAGAGCCTGGCTGGAGTTGGGCACCGGAGACATGAGAGGGCGTGTGTTCATGCCCAGATGCTCCCATCTCCATCTCCATCTCCTCACTGATGCCGTGGACTGAGCATCCTTCCTCCCACTGTGCCTTTCACCAGGCCATTTCTAACTGGCAGGCAGCAGTTACTGTGAGGTTAAAGAAAGGTTTCCTTCCTTAAGCTGCAGGTGCCAGGCACTGTGCCTCACTGACGGTGATGAGGCTCGTACAAATAAATAGCAATCCTGAGAAGCTAGGTCCAAGTCCTAGCCCCCAATACCTGGGGGAATGTGAGCTAATCTGAAAATAATATCTTTGAAAATTAAGACTCTTAAGCACAGTCATCCTGGATTAATGGTAGGCTCTCAAAACATTGATGGATCCTCATAAGTAAGAGAAAAGGTGAAGGCACTGAGCTACTACAGTAGTCTGTTTTTTTAGAATTTTTTTTTTCTTCTTTCAGAACTTTTGTTTGTTTATTTATTTATTTTTATGGCCGGCTCAGCCTGCCCTGAGGGCAGGGCTGGTGCAGCATGTGGTGCTGGGGATCAAACCGCGGTCCCTGCAGCCGCCCAAGCTTTCCTAAGCAGGCACTTTAGACCACTGAGCCATCCTGCCGGGCCCCAGTGGTCTGTTTTATGTTGTCATAATGAAGCTGCGAAATTTATAATGAAGAGGCTCATTTAGTCACAGATTTGGAGATTACAAGTCCAAGATTGTGTAGTCCCCATGGTTCAGCCCCTGATAAGAAATCTACCGACTTGCTCATAACACGGCAGATGGCATCGTGATAGGAGGGCATATTTGCTTGAGTAAAATCACATGGAAAGACAAGAAGCCAGTCAGGAACTTGGAGTCCAAGATTGCTCTTACAGACTTTTTTTGTAATGGGGATCAAACTCAGGACCTTGAACTTGCCAAGCAGGTGCTTAAGTCGCTGAGCTGTCTCCCCAGCCCCTGAAGTTTGCTCTTTTATAACAATTCACTCTAACAAAAACAACACGAGTCCCATTTGGAGGTACACCCTGAATAACCTAATGCTTTCCACAAAGTCCCAGTTCTTAGAGGTTCTACTACCTCTCAATACTCCCACGTTTGTACCAAGACTGCAGTACATGAGTATTTGGGTGATAGAATTTAATTACAATTAAGCTGTATCTAGATCTTAACAGAAACAGTTAAGTCGTGGAAAGATGGAGGCAGATCGTGAGCTTGTCTAGTCAAGGAACACACAGCCTAGCAGAGAAGCAAGCAATTGTCACTCCTGCAGAATTGTTAGAAAACTACAAACACCTTCATTTTGAAGTCCTGGCCTCCAGAGCTACAATATCATCAATTTCCATTGTTTCAAGCTGCCTAGTTTGGAAATGCTTTTGCTGGAATGAGGCGCATTCCATGGCCTCATATAAAGGGAGAGTGTGCCTGACAGACATCTGTGACAAGGAAACAGACAGGAAAGAACAAAGGAGAAAAATGATATTATCGTTTTGAGCACATCGTGAGGATCTTTGAGTTAAGAGTAACAAAATCAACTCAGGATAGTATAGGCAAAAAGGTAAGAAGCTTACTAAGGAATGAGTAGGAGTCTTAAAGAAGGATGGAAAGGTATCCAAGATTCAGAAGAGTTCAACAATCAAAAAAATTAAGATCTACATTCCTTTAAAGGCTTTTCATGATTTTAATCACCTAATCAGAAAGCATGTGCTTCTTTGTCCTACACTAGCTGTAGTGGTTGATAGGTCATGTTAACTTGGCTGGATGACTCAGCCACCTGGTTCCCTGTTAGTGGGAGCCCCACCCTGGGTTACAATTGGTTCCTCCCTGGAGCGTGACCAGGGCCTGCTTAGGACATGATTGGCTCCTCCCTAGAGCAGGATTAAGGGCCCATCCTGGGGTATGATTGGTTCCACCCTAGAGCACAATGGGCCCACGTCAGAATGACTGAGCACAAAGAGACTTTCTACAGGGCTGAGGAAGGATTCAAGATTTCACTTCCTCAGAGAAGCTTCAGTTTTCGCATTCAGCCTGGACTTCATCATCTGGCTTGCAACGTAGACTCTTCAGCCTCCAGTTTGGATCTTTCACCATCCATTGCAGACTCTTCAGTGTCCATTACAGACACTTCAGTCTTCCATCGTAGACCCATCAGCCGATGGATAGAGACTTAAAAGGAGTGCTGCAGTGAAGTTCAGACCTCGAGAATGAATTCTTCAGTCTGGAGCGCGCAGATACCCTCTGCACGCCTCCTCGTCTAACTCTGGCTGACTACTGTAAGCTAATCTTATAATTCCTTATAGATTGTATATTTTCTATTAATATCCATTCCTTATATTATATCTGTTCTGTTCCTCTAAGGAAAACCCTGACCAATACACTAGCTAAAGAATACCGTTTTTGCAGTGTTTTATTTTAGAAAAATGGCCCATCAAGGTTCAAAGAATCGCCACTTAAGGAAGAATATCACAAATGCCACGTTACTTCTAAAAATGCAAAGCTAATAATAGTGTTACTTAGCAAAAATATGTGTCTAGGTTTGTAATTCTTTTTGAAATTTTTAATAATTTGATACAGGATCTTGTTATACAGTTCAGACTCAAAGTGATCTTCCTGTCTGTCTCAGCCTCCCAAGCACTGGGATCACAGGTGTGCACCACCACACCCCATTCTGGGCCAGCACGGTGTGCCCCAGGATTGAACTCGGGTCCTTGTGTTTGCCAGGCGGGTGCTTAGACGTACGAGCTAACTCCCCAGCCCCGTAACTCTTGTTAATTTCTAAGTAAAACAAGAAGCAATCCCTTCTCTCAAAACGCTGAAAATGAACAGATTGTTTTGTTTTCTTCCCCAACTGACTTAGAGAAGAGCAGCATGGCTTGAATATTTAGACATATTTGAATAAAAATACAACTATGACTAAATTCTGAGACCCAGGATATTTTAGCTGGCTTAGGGAATGCTTCTTGTTGATAAACTACTTCCTTTAAACTCCTGTTGGAAGAAATTATCACTTTGAATTAATTTGAGATGCAGCTAGAAACAGAACATTTTTCAAGAGTATGTTTCCTTTGCCTTGGGCAATTTTTTCTCTCTTCTATCCAGAATTTTAAGAGAAGAGCTCCTGCAACTAGTAGGTTTCCTACTCAGTAGAATTAAGTGAAAATAAGAATTTACAACAAAAGTGAAACCAATTTGATGGATACCTTCCAATTAAACCTAGAAATCTCTTTTTAAGAACACACTGGTCTATGCAGGAATAAAAAGAGAAAACTTACAAATATTTTAAGTAAGAAAATGTAGTATTACCACAAAATTCAAATATATAGGAGCAATGGAAGAGATCCACTCTACAAGAGTTCAAGAAAATTTTACACCAATGAGCTTTCCAGTGTGATGCAGATGAACACCATGTTGTAACCTAGAATTATAATCACTGGTGCTTTTACTCTGACAATCTCAGTTAGCAGGTGCATGGTCACCTACGGGCCCAAACAGCCTCTGTGCTGCAGATGTCTTTGTGTAGGATGGCATGACACGTCCTTCTATCACAGTCATCTTCCTCTGTCCACACCCTAATGTGCAGCCATGGCTCATGGATGGTAAGATCACAGAGCGATGTCTGCATCTAAGCAACTACATCGAGGATAACAACGTGCAAGACAAAAGCCATGCTTTAGTGTCTGTCACCTTGGTCTCCTAATTGTGTACCATTTCTAAGGTCATATCAATTAGTGCTATACTCTTTTTAAAACAATTTTTTTAAGTAAGAGAAGAAAAAAAAAAAAAGATAAGAACAAATATTTAAGGTTTCTTAAAAGCAAACGGTGATATTCAAACATAGGTCCAATCTTACATAACTATATCCATTAATCTGAGCAACAGACTTAACAATAAAAATAGAGAATATATCAGCCACTGTTAATCAGCTATTCTTGTTTTGAAAATCTGTAATATATGTATTGTTGTGTGTTATCCTATTTCTGTCTTTGTTTCTGATTTTTGTTCTTCACTTTTGTTTTTCCTCTTCAAAATTAAATAAAATGTTTTAAAAACAGATTTAAGAAAAATAAAAACAGATTTTTAGGGCCAGTCAGATAGCTCAGAAAACTAAAGCACTTGCTTAGGCAGACTGCAGTGGCTGGGGTTCGATCCCCAGAGTATAATGCAGGCCCTGCTTCAGGGCACCTTGAGACAGTGATTGAGACTGGGTGTCGTGGCATATGCCTGTATTCCCCGCACTTGGCAGGCTGAACACAGGACAATTGCTACGAGTCTGATCTATGTAGTTAGACCCTGTAGACCCTTACTAAAAATGCAAATAATAATAATAATAATTACAAAGACATAAATGTGATACAGAAGAAGCACAAGAGATGGTACAATAACTTACAAAGATTGCCCAAAGGTGTGGCTCAGATTATAAACTGAAGTGGAATTTACCAGCAACATCAAAGATTTCAGTGTTAAAAAGTAAATGTAGGGTTACATTTAGTTGAAGGTTAACTAAACAAGTTACATGTTTCGCTCTAGAAAATTTGTACAATATGCTCACAGCAATGGCTGTGGTGTTGCCAAGTGCCTCTTCACCTTCAAATACTGTTCATGTGCCATGCATGCAGATGGAATAGATGGAACTGTGTCAGGGGGCTTGAACCGTAGTATTGGCAGAGCTGCCTCCTACCTGGCAGTTCAAAAGTTCAGTCTGTTTTCGTGTAGAATATATATACTAAAAGTTCTCAGTCTGTAAAACACCCTTACTCTGATTCAGCATCATAGGATATTCTTGTATAGCAATGGCTCTATGTGTACACACTGTGCCCTGAGGATACACACACACACACATGGCATGTACAGGATAATGCCTTAAACAAATCCGATGTCTAGTAGTTACTGTGTTTGTTAAGAACCCTTTATCTCTTAGTGTTATAAACTCCACTTAAAACTGAGAGGAAAAAAATAAGTTCAAATTGGATGAGGGAAGGGAGAGAAGTCACTAAACTCAAAGAGAGTCCTGCAGAGCAGTCACCTAGAGGTGAGAAAAGATCTCCACTGAGGATTTCTAATACAAAGTGACCTCGCAAGAAAAAAACTACAAATAAACCTTCCCTGGCTCCCACCTCCCTCCAGGACTCCCCATAACTCCACTCCATCAGTATCGACTGTGGAGCTCACAGATCAGACATTTGAAAATCAAGCTGCTGTGCAGCAAAACCCTGGATAGGATCTTGGATGCATGTGGGAAAACAAGTGGAAAACACGCAGTGCGCTGAGCATGCAGACAGCAAACACGACGTGCCATGGCCCCAGCAGACTCACTCACTCACTCAGAAGATACCTGTTTCGTCCCTCACTGTATAAAGCAGATTTTGAAGTAGGAAAAACATAAAAATGAATGAGACACGGTCCCTGCTCCAAGAAGCTCACAGTCAAGAAAATGAAGACCAATGGGAGACAGGTTGTCAGTGAAGCTTTTATATTCTTCCCTCCATATTTTGGAAACCCAATATATTTGTACATAGCAGATTACCTAATACATAATCAGGGTAATATGTGATTGCAGAGTGCCACTGTTATTTCTGTTGAAGTTTAGGCCAATTAATTATTCTCTGGCTCTAGGAAGAGGGGTGTGTGTATGTGTGTGTGTGTGTGTGTGTGTGTGCGCGCGTGTGTGCGTGCAGGCATGCACATGCACGTGAGCGCACATGCGTGCAGTACAGGGGTGTACAGAAAGGGGGGACTACAGTCAATGGTGCACTAAGAGAAGGAGTTATTGCAGAGGGTATATGGAAGAAGCAACCCTGCAAAGAACTCTTTATCAGATGAGATTGGGAGCATTCAGTGGGTGGTATGGCCTCAGACCGCATCTTGCCAGACAAGTGTTTATTCTACTGAGCTATCTCCCCAGCCTCAGACTGCGTCTTCATCAAAATGAAAGTAATAAAGAAGGTACATCAAGAAGAGGGAGGAGTGACATTCTAGACCTCAGGAACATCCAGTTAAGTCCTCAACCTACAAACGAGTTTTATTCCAGGAGAGAACATTAGTGGGTCAGATTCCTTCATAAATTACATTCATTTGTAAGTCAGATTCATTCAGAAGTTGGGACAAAGTGAGTCTTGTACACTTTGGACACAAATACACTTGGGTATTGTTTTGCACATCCCACTATGCCCCTCCACATCACCACTGCTTTGCTGCTGGCTCCTGGACATCCTGGACTCTGACGGAGCTCGGCCCTCCTGTGCACTGGCGTACAGCACAGTAAGCACCCAGCAGCAGAACTCTGCCTTACATATAATTTTGTATCCCTACATACCCAAAGATTGTGACTAGCTTAGGTGTTCAGAAAGATACTTACCTAGTGATTGAAGACAAAGAAGGGGCTTTTGGACCAGTGTCTAAGGCAGTGCCAACACTTAAGCGAAATGTAGAGGCTGAGGAGCCAGTAAAGCTGAAGGAGATAAACATTTGAAAATATTAGCTATGGAAGAAAGGAAAAAATTGATTCATATAATGCTTAAACATACAGGAGATAAGAATCATATTATTAATATTGGGCTCTGCACTTGTTAGTTTTAAAAAGCTGGTCCAATAACTTAATCTCACTAAGAGTCAGATTTCCTCAACTCTTAAGCGAGTTCATGAATTACATGAAATGTCACACGTTCAGTTATCATACATAGCTATGGGAAAAAAGGTAATATACTTCAAGTTAGGGTGAGAAGTTAGGGTGGGAACACGTATCTTGATTCATATGGATCTTTCCTCCTTTGCTCAGTTTGGGTAAGGTCCTAAGTAACTGGTTCTCTTCTACCAACCTAGGCCACACAAGGACATATGTCACTTAACAATTACAAAGGTTAGAAAAGTAACCTTTAGGAAGGGTTTAGGACACTGTAGTGTTCTTTGCATGGCTTAGGGCATGTAAAGGCTTATTTTGCTGTTCTGAATATAATGTGTTTCCAAGTGACAACGCAAGTATTGTCCCCATCACCTCTGAGTAAATGTCAGCATCAACATAGGCAATATTAAAAGCTCAAGTTCATGTCAAAGATGCATTAAAATGATATGAATTGAAGTCTAAAGACCGCCATGGGGAATATGAGTCATCAGAAACCATCAGGAAAAGGGATTAGAGAAAATTGCTCAGTGTGAAGGATTCTTTAGACACATTTTAGGCAAAAAAAAAAAAAAAAAAATCCAATTAAAATATTTTTTTTATTCTCTTCTTCAGAGATTCTTTGAAATGCAGGCAAATTTCAGCATGGGGTGAACCCATAAGGGGGTGTTAAAGGATACTAACTATTAAAGCTTCAAGTTTAGGAAATGCCAGGGGGTCTTCTACGATTTACACTAAACAGACCAGATAGCAGCTGGCAGGAAAAGAAAGCAAAACAAAAACTAGAATCAATTCAGAAAATGACAGATGGGCCATGAAAAATTCAAAACCCTGAGAAATGCATTTGAAGAAATAGGGATGAGAGAAAGGTAAAAGAAAAAAATTAATTTAAGATATTTTAATGATAATAACCATAAAAGGGAGAAATATTAATAATGTTAACTTTTATAGACACTTAATATGTACCAGGCGCAATTGTGTGTGTGTGTGTGTGTGTGTGTGTGTGTGTGTTTTGTTTTTTTTCTGTTTTTGTTTTTTTGTCTTTTTGAGACAGGGTCTCGCTATGCAGCTCAGGCTAGCCTTGAGCTCACTTTTGTAGCCCAGGCTGGTCTCGAACTCGCACCGATCCTCCTGCCTCAGCCTCCCGAGTGCTGGGATTACAGGCGTGAGCCACCACGCCCAGCTTGTATGTGTGTTTTATACTTTATTTAAATATAAAATTCTGTCTTGGTTACTTTTTCTCATAGCTAGTACCAAATACTCAATACTCAAAATGAGAGACAGAAGGATTTGTTGAGCTCACAGTTCACAGAGGTTTCAGCCCATACTTGGCTAGCTCCAAGGAAAGGTGACACATGGCAGACAGCAGTAGGGGTTATGGTGGCAGAAAACAGCAAAAGCAGCAAGAGAAAACATGAGGAGTGGCAGAGGGCAAGCCTCTTTCCCTCCCTTATGTATGTAGGCTGCCCACCCAAGGGGCATTCATATCCATAACCCCAGCACTGGACCTTGGATCAATCAAAAGCTCTAGAGGCCCACACTATGACACCATGAGGCTTTGGGGGGACGTCTAGATACAAGACATAACAATACAGTATTATGTTATATTCTTTTGTTCAGCACAAGACAGGACGAAAGGTCCAAATATGGAAACCAAAGCATAGAAGGTTTAAATTACAACTCACTTAAATATAAAAAAAGAGAGACGAGCTGGGCATGGTGGCTCACGCCTGTAATCCCAGCACTCGGGAGGCTGAGGCAGGAGGATCAGTGCAAGTTCGAGACCAGCCTGGACTACAAAAGTGAGCTCAAGGCCAGCCTCAACTGTATAGCGAGACCCTGTCTCAAAAAGATGAGAGAGAGAGAGAGAGAGAGAGAGAGAGAGAGAGAGAGAGAGAGAGAGAGATGAAGAAAACTGAATCCAGGAAGTTCTCAAGGATATTTTGCTTTGGAGCTATTTTAAACTTTTTAAATACTTAAGCTGTCCCCCCTGTTATAATTTCCCTATGAAAGGAATTTTTTTGCTGCAGGCAGAAAGCCACACAATGGCAATTGTACATGCATTTCATCAGTGATCTTCAAACCTGGATATTCATAGAGTCACCTGGAAAAATATGGCATAAATCTGGAAGTCTGGACTTTACTTTATTTCAGTAAGTCTCTGCATGACTGGATTAGCTCACCTGTGCTTGACTGAGAACCATACCAAACTATGAGAACCACAGAGGTATGTGTGATTGCTGTGTCATCCACAACACTTGCTTACATGCCCCCAGATTATCATAGGAAGCTCTGGTAAGCTGTGCTGACCCTTTATTACCTACAAGCTAAGTCTCAAGCTCCTTGGCGACACAGAATGTCTCACAGTCTAGGCCAGCCTGTAAGTACTGGCTCTTCCCAAAATTCTCATAATTATTCCCTCATAGATTAGAGTTCTTCAGAAAAATAGAATCAGTAGGGTAGATGAGATATAGATGGGATTTGTCATGGGAATTGGCTCATGTGGCTGGGAAGGCACAGCCGTCTCATGACAAAGTCCACAGGCTAATGAATAATGAAAACTATAGCATCATTCAGTTGAAATCTATGTCCAAAGGCATAACAACCAAATGCACTGGAAGCTCAACAGATTACATAATGCTCATCAACACTAGTGAATATGATGTATGGGACCATTTTCTGTTGCTATCATGAAATACTAAGGCCAGGAGTATGAAGCAAAGAGATTTACTTAGCTCCCTGTTCTTGAGGTTCAAGGGCAAGGCACTGGTCACATCTCAGATCTGGTAAAGTCCACTGTGTCACAGATAGCTTCACAGTCAGGACAGTTGTGTAGGGATGAGATATGACATGACAAGACAGACAGCCAAATGGGCTGGGAAGTGGTCACATTTGCTCTTTCACAACAACTCCTTCATAAGTACGAATTCAGGGTCCCCCCTAAAGTCTACTGCCCAGGCTGGTCCCTTCTGAGAATCAATAGCACATGACAGGGCTCTCCTACCAGATCCCACCTCTTACAGGCTCCAGTGTTTCAGCATTGGCACACAGAGGACCCAGCCTCCAACACCAAAACCCTTGGGAAAGAAACCCACATCCACATCATAGTGGGTGATCCTCTTTATTTATCAATGCAAATGCTAAACTCTTGTAGAATCACCTTCAGGACATATCTCAAAACAATGTTTTACCAGCCATCTAAGCATCTCTTATCCTATCAAAATTAAAATTAACTTCCAAGAAGCTCTCAAAAGTCACTTTCATTTTTCAATGTAATTTAATTCTTATTTTCCTCCTACTGCTCCTGGATCATCCTTTATTGTACTCCTTTTCTATCACAACTCTTGTGGGAATCCAAAGTAGTTTGGATACGTGGTGTGGCAGTTAGTGTTTTGCACTATGTACTTGTTTTCTAGCTTGCATTGTACTTTACCACCCTGATTCCTCATATTCAAAATTAAAAGTAGGGCTTTGACTTTACTCACCTCTATAACTCTAGTGCCTTGGCATTGATCAAATGCTTCTGGATTAGAGAGGCAAATATTATAATTAGTATTATATTATCATATAATCACAGTCTTGAAAAGCAAAGAAATAAATCTTTCCAAATGATGTTCTCTTAAGCCGGGCGTGGTGGCTCAAGCCTGTAATCCCAGCACTTGGGAGGCTGAGTCAGGAGGATTGGTGCGAGTTTGAGACCAGCCTGAGCTACAAAAGTGAGCTCAGGGTCAGCCTCAACTGCATAGCAAGACCCTGTCTCAAAAAGACAAAAATAAAAACAAAAATAAAAATAAAAACAAATGATGTTCTCTTAAAATTCTAAAACTCATCCTTATGCCAAAGAGTAAGAATATGGCTATAGTACACATACATACACACAGAAATACATGCACACATCATGGACTTCAAAATGATTAAAAATGAACATGTCCGAGCATGAACAGGAAAGCTCAGAGGATTTTTGGGAAACTGAAATTATTCTAGATGACACCACAGTGGTCCGTCATTATGTATTTGTCAGAACCATTAGATGCACAGCATCAGGAGTGAAAGTTAATGTGGACTATGAGCTTTGTGCAATAATTGATCAACTGTCGCAAATGTACTGTTCCTGTGTTGGTGGTGGAGAGTGCCTTGCATGTGGAAGGGCAGAAAACACAGGAACTTTCTGTTCCTATACACTGTTCAAATTTAAGTCTTCTTAAAAATTAGTTTGTTTCTAAATAAATGGACATTTTAGAGAGACTGACTGGCTAGTAACATGTGTACAAATCACAAAGTTAGATTTTATTGAATCTAAAATCTTACTTCTACTGATACTAGTATAGCACATATAGTCACTTAGATATTAAATTAATGTTAACTAACAAAAATAAAGCTTAATTTTATTTTTGCCTTCTTTTTTATTTTTTAAAGAGAGTACAAATTAGAATTAAAATAGAAAAAAAATCAAGTGATACAGATTTCTTACTTAACAAATAGTTTCAATTTCACAGTACTTGTTGTAATACATAATGTTGTCTTCCAACCAGTTATTCCTATTACCAGATATGTGCGTGTAAAATTGGGAAAAGAAAGAAAAAAATTAAGAAATGTATAAGGAATTAAGGAAACAAAAAAGAGAAACAGTTGAATAAAGAAGACAAAACAAATTAAAGCATTCACTGCTCCTTTCCATAGACCAGCAGAAATGCACAGTACAGTTGTCCGAACCATCCGGCTTACATACACAGATAAACTCTTTCACCCTACTCCCTCTCCTGTCCTTCTCAACTCAGTAACTCTTTCCTTTTGAATAAACTCATGCCCTTTTACCAGTTTCTATTGTACCCATTTTTCTCCTTCAGGGTCTCATACTAAGGAGACAATATAATGTCTGCACATGTGGATCTAATTTATTTCACTTAAGGGTATATTCTCTGTAGCACAAAAAACTCAAATTTATCCCCTTTTATAGCTGAATAATACTTCTTTGTGTAAAAATACCACATTTTCCTCATTCATTCTTCACTGATGGGCATCTGGGTTTTTTCTAGGATTTTAGTTATAACACATTGTGCTGCTATAAACATGGGTGCACATGTATTGCTGTGATATGAGGTTTTCAGTTTTTCCGGAACAATATCCAGGAGGCTTAAATGGAATATCCATTCTTAGCTTTTTAAGGAATCTCCACATTGACTTCTATAGTGGTTATATCAGTCTGCACTCCCACCAACAGTGCAGAAGGGTGCCTTTTTTGTCTGCAGTTCCTCCAGCATTTGTTACTGGCTGAGTAGAATCTCAGAGTTATTTTAATTTGCATTTCTCGAATGACCAGTGACGTTGAACATGTTTGCATATAATTACTTGCCATTTGTATTTCTTCCTCTGAGAAGTGTATCTTCATCTCAGATGCCCATTTTTGGATTGGATGTTTGAATTCTTCAAAATTACTAACTCTTACAGAAGGGAGAGAAAGACAAAGACGTGGAAAAGCAATTATGCCACATTTCTATGTGTAAGAAATTCATAGCAAGGGCCAGCCTGCAAGCAGCCCAAGGGCCAGGATTTCAATTTCTGTGCCTGCCATGCCAGCCTCATCCCCAGGACATGCTGAGATGGCAATTGAAACTGAGCAGGGTGGCATATGCCTGTAATCACGGATCTTGGGAGGCTGTAAACAGGTGGATCACTACAAATATGATCTAATAGTGAGACCCTGAACACACTGTAGACTCTTCTCGAAAAATACAAAAAGAAAGAAAGATTTGCAGCAATCACTTTTCCAATGAGCAACTCTCAGCCACTAATGTATTACTGTGATGATATGTTTAAAATATATTTTTTGAAGAGTGCTTAATATTTTCCCATAAAGACTGCTATACTTTGGACTAAACTGAAAAAAAGGTATGTCTTTTATGCAGAGAAATATAAGCTTCCCTATTCATATCAATCTAAGAATTTCATGGGAAATATCTATTATCCATTATATTAATATAATCCAAGAAAGCAGTTTTTGGCTAGATTAAGTGAACTCAAAAATGCAATTTCAAAATTCACAAATTTCTTTGCAGGCATATAATCCTATTTATGTAACAATGCTCTGCAACAATTTTTTGGTATGCTCAGAGGTGATTAACAGAAATGCTACTAACTTCTGGATTTGCTGAATTTTAAAGGCGCAAACAGCAAATGATTTCATGAACTTAATACAGTATAAAAGACTCACTGAAAATTCAGAGATGAGGGCCAGCCAGATAGCTCAGCAGACTAAAGTGCCTGCTTGGGCAGAGCACTGCCACAGGCTTTGATACCAAACTTGCTCTGCTGGCCCCACCCCCAGGGGCAAGCTGAGAGGGCAAATGAGACTGGACGTGGTGGCATGCACCTGTAATCCCAGCTCTTCAGAGGCTGAATACAGGCAGATTGCTACGAATCTGATAAATGTAGTGAGGTCCTGTAGTCCCTGTGAGTCCCATACTAAATACCATAAAAAAAAAGAAAGAAAGAAAGAGAAACAAAATTCAAAGATGAGACTAACACTAGAAGGCTGTGGAGATAGCTCAATGGCTTAAGCACGTGACTGGGAAGCACAAGGTCCTGATCCCTGATACCAGAAAAAGAAAGGAGGGAAGGAAGAAAGGAAGGAAGGAAGGAAGGAAGGAAGGAAGGAAGGAAGGAAGGAAGGAAGAGAGGGAGGGAGGCAGGAAAGAAAGAAAGAAAGAAAGAAAGAAAGAAAGAAAGAAAGAAAGAAAGAAAGAAAGAAAGAAAGAAAGAAAGAAAGAAAGAAGCTAGAACTTGAGTTAACAGCTTCTTTAACCTTAATTTTTGTTAAGATGTGATGTAGGTATAAATCTTTTTTTGCATTTTCACCTTATTTTATCTCAGAATAACATTTTTTTTTTTGCCATTTCTTTCAGTTAAATTATTTTTTATTGTTTAAATTTAACAATGGTCATATTACATATTTTCATCATCAGATCAGTTTAGATTAATACATATAGGTATATAAGATTGATCAAACAATTAAACATTAACCTTTCTAAATCCACATTACTTTTTTCTTCTTTTCCCCTTTCTTTATTTGAAAGTTGACATACTGCATATTGTCCTCACAGTCATTCTACAGAGTACAGTGTGTGGGCATGACCCACCTCCCTATTGATGTTGCTTAGAAAAAAAAAAAAA
>PVJA010034509.1:0-22503 GCA_004027025.1 Myocastor coypus | reverse complement strand
TCCAAGGTGGTTCTTCTACAGAGGTTCCTGACTCTTGTGTTGGGGCTCTGGCTGCTAGCTTTTGTGAATCCTGGCGGATGTGGTCTGTAGGTGGAGGTGGAGCTTTGGGATTGAGTAGTCCTGGTAGGCTCGTGTACCGGAACGGTTGCCAAACGGGCTATTTGATGGGTTCAGTGCTGGAGCTTGGGCTGGAGGGGTTGAAAAAAAAGGGGGGGGGGCGGGGCGGGGAAAGGGAAGGCAGGCCAAGGATCCTGACCCAGCCGGTCCGCGGGCTCAGCTTCCAGCGGTGGGGTTTTGGTTGGCTGGGGTGGAACTGGAAGTTAGTCGCGGGAACGCAGAGGCGGGGCAGAGGGGTGCAGGGGCTTACCCGCGGCGGGTGCGCAGGCTCAGCTCCCAGCGTTGGGGTTTGGGCTGGGCTGGAACAGGAAGTTCTAAAATTTCTGAATTTAGTTCAAATTACAGCACATTTCAAAAAAAAGGAACATTTTGCTAAAGAAATTTTAGTAAAATCATGCCAAGATACACAAAAATGAAATTGCCCAAAACTAATTTTAAAGAAAAACGATTATTAAAGCGTATATATAAAAATTAGCTATGGAAGAATAAAATTAAACATCATCTTATTCCACATTATAGAAAAAATGTAAGTGTGTAAAAAACTAGACTATTTAATTTCAAGGACTCAAAAAGACAAAAAAGACAAGAAGTAATATAAGGTTAATGGAAAATGGAAATGTATTTTTTCAAAGTTCCTAATACTAGAAGAAAATATATCATGTCTTATAAGTAGATTGTAAGTCAAAGATACAGTATATATCTTGAAACAAAAATTAGGATTAAAATATTGAGGTTAAATATTGATTCAAAATTAAGTATTAATTCAAAATTAAATATTTCAAAACAATTCAAGTAAGAAAAAGTTTTCATCAAACTTACTGGTGTCCAGGTGTTATTTGTGGGATGGGGCTACTGCTATTTCCTTGATATCTACCCTGTAGATATAGACAGAATCATGACTCATAGGGTGTAGGAGAAGTCTACTTGTAGAATATGCTGATGGACATATTCTGCTGCTCTATACAAAAAATAATTGAAAGATTGCTTTTTTATATCTGTTTTTCTTCTGTGTTTAATTGTCTGCCCTATTTAATGGGTTCTTTCTATTCTCCTTCATGGAGTTGTGGTCGTGTTGATCCTTCTATAGAATATCTTTTAGTAGTCTACATAAGACTGAGTTTCTCATCATGAAATTCTTCATTTGTTCTTTTTCATGGAAGTATTTCACTTCCTCATTATACTTGAACGAGTTTTGTAGGGTATATCTTTCTGGGTTGGAATTTGTTTTCTTGCAAGACTTCAAATACTTAGCTCCATTATCTTCTTGACTTGGTGGTTTGTGAAGAGAAGTCTGCTATGATTCTAATGAGTTTCCCTTTAAATGTGATCTGTTTCTTTTCTTTAGTGGTTTTTGGTATGCTGTTCCCGTGCTGAATTTCTGGGATCTTGATTATTATATGTCTGGGTGCGTTTCCAACTCAGCTGATGTTATTTGGAGATCTAGATGCTTCAGTTAACTGAATGCTGGATTGTTTCCCCATATCTGGGAAGTTTTCTGCTGTCACTTCTGTCCATAGTCATTTAATGTCATTTGTATTGACTCCTTCTTTCTCATTGATGCCTATTAGTCTCATGTTGCACTGTATTGCAGATGTTGAATTATTTTTCTCTGCATCATAGTTGTGTTTAAGATATCTTTTCTTAATTTTTAACTAGCTGCAAGGTCTGAAAGTCTGTTTTCACTTTTATTCAAATGGTTTCACCAGCTTGCGACTAAGGTTTTAATTTCCTGTACAGCACTTTGAATTTGCTTCATGCATTCTATTTCTTTGCTATATTGTTTATTCAGGGATTCCATCATTTTTCTATTCTCTTCTATGTTTTTATCAGTGTCTTCTTTAAGAATATTTAGTACTTCCTTATAGTTATCGTTTCTTTTTTTTCCTTCAGAAATTATTTCTGATCTGACTTCTTCTATACTTTTCTGCAGTTGTTTCTTTACTTCAGATGCTATTATCTCAGAGATTTCAAGTGTGTGATTACAATTTCTTCTATTTTATTGTCTCCTGTATTTGGTCTGGGTGGGCTCAGAGCCTGAGAGCACATTTTGCCCCTTCTCTTTGTCGTTTTGTATAGGTCTGTTTTCTGACCTTTGGTTTAGAGCTTTGGTAGAATTCTTACCTTAACACCAGGCCCAGATCTACCAAATACTATCTTGTCCAGGTGGGTGTCACTTGGGTCTGGCCTCTGCACTCCAAGTCTTCCTTGTGATGCCCTTGGAGGTGAACTTGCTATGCTACCCTGGAAAGATGTTCTGCTCCTAGATCAGCTGGATGGGTCTTACCTCTAGCCTCTCTGCAAGGAGCTCTGCAGCAGGGGTTCCACCCCAAACACATCAGGCCTGGCCTCTACATTGAATCAGGGCCCAGAAGATACCAGGATGTCTCACTCACATGCCATGCATGGGCTCTCGGTCAAATGAGGATCCAGTGGGCCCCAGGTTGTCTCACTCACAATACAGGGTTGTGCTGTGGATCAAATGAGGATCCAGAATGTCTCCCTCACGTGCCAGGCCTGGGCTCTGTGTCAAATGAGGATCCATTTGGCCCTGGGTATTCTCACTCACAAACCTGGCCTGGTCACTGAGTCAAATCACCTCACTTTTTGTACCTGTAGTGTTCTAGGCAGACTAGTTCACCCTGATTACCTGTTTCCCTCTCTCTCAATCAGGAGAGAAAGAGAGAAGATGCTCTCGTAGATCTGGCTCTAACAAAGTATATCAGCTTACATGGTCCCATTCTATGAAGTTCGAACTTGTCCAGGTGATCCTGGCTTGGGTTTAGATGTAGTGCTCTGCTTCTTCCTGCTGCAGCCCATGGAAGTGGACCCGCTGTGTCCCTCTGGCAAGATGTTCTATTTCTGGATTAGTTGGATGAGTCTCGCCCCTTGCCTCTCTACAGAGAGTTCTGTTGTAGGGTTCCACATCAGGTCTGTCTGATGCAGAATGTTCTGGTGAGTGCAAGGAAGGTGGAAGATCCCACATATATATTGGGCCTGGGTGCCTGTTGGAGTAGCATCTGGTGAGTGTGGAAGGTCCCATACCCCTATTAATTCATTTATTTGGTACAGGGTTTCCTACGTTGGTTCTTCCTGCCCTAGAGTAAGAGATATCTTTCCATTTTTAGACAGCCTCTTCAACCTTTTTCAGAGTTCTATAGTTTTAAATATAAAGTTCTTTTATATCCTGATTCCTTAGTATTTTATATTTTTGCAAGCTAATATGAAAGGTGTTGTTTCCATAATTTATTCGTCAGTAAGGTTGTGATTTGTGTACAGGAATGTTATTGATTTATCCAGCTATGATACTAAATTTAGTTATTAAATCTTGAGGTCTCTTTTCGCAAGAAGATATTCACATTTTTATTGGTTAGTTTTAAAAATCAATAAATTTTGGATCCTGAGTTTTTGGGTTCTTTATATAATGTAGATAGTTGGCCTTTATCTGAGGTACAAATGGGAAAAAATGTATCGCACAATTTTGGTTGTCTCTTTACTCTGATGCTAATTTCTTTTGATATGCAAAAGCTTTTTAATAAGATGAGATGCAAGTTCTTGATTATTTGTGATAGTTCTTGCATGACTGGGTATTGTTCATAAGAATAACGAAGAAATGCTTTAATGCTTGAAGAATATATATATATATAATATATATGTATATATATATTATATATATATACATATATATTATATATATATATATATATTACACACACACTTAGGGAAAGAAAGGTTTATTTGCTCACAGTTACTGGAGGTTTCATAGTTTAAAGCAGCCTAAATAACATAGCAAGACCTCAAGGCACTGTGCCACCGTATCCAGGATGATCTGCTCTATACTTCCAAGAGAGGCGACCAGGCCTTGGGGGAGGCGGGGAAGGCACATACTGTCAATCTGGCCCCAGCCCTTGAGCTGTTCACTTGCCAGTCCCATGATTTACATGAGGCTTTGGGGAACAACTAGATACAAACCATAATACATATATGGAAAAAGTATGCATTCAGAATTAGCCAGCTGGACTTAACTTAGATGATCCCAATTTTGTTGGCAACATCCAGTGCGTCATAATTGGGAGTCAGTTGAGCATATGCCTTCCCTCTCTATCACGCTTGATTAGGGTATTGACCTTGACCACATCAATGTCATAGAGCTTCTTCACAGCATGTTTGATTGGGTGCTTATTGGATTTGACATCCACAATGAACATCAGTGTGTTGACCCAGATCTTTTTTATAACTGACTCCATGATCAGGGGAACTTGATGATAGAATAGTGGTAAAACTTGTTTCTCCTGGGGGTGCTCTTCCAAGGATATTTGGGCTACCTCCAGATCTGCAGTGTCTGGGGATTGTGAAAGGTTGGTGAGATTATATCTTTTTTTTTGAAGGCATCCATGCTGTGGATGCCTTTCAGCATGACCTTATTGGCCTTCAAAACTTTGCTTTGGCTTCAGCTTTGGGAGGGGCAAGGGCTTCCTATTCCACCTTTGGCTACATCTTAGTAAAAAGGGCATAGGTTATATTTTTAAAAAGAATAAAATATAATAGATAAGATACAGGATTTCAAATTAGAAAAGATACAGAATTTCGAAGAAGAAACCTAGGGTGGTATAAATTCAACAATGATTGTTACATTGCACATTTTTGTCTTCAAAATAGTAGCTCAGGGCTAGGAAGAAAACTAAGTGGAGTAAGTACTAGCCTGGCAAGTGCAAGGTCTTGAGTTCGATCCCTGGTACCACAAAAAAAAATTGTAGCTCAGATTGTCGGATATAAACATGTAAAATTGATCAAAATAAAAATTTTAAGTTTTAGTGACTACTTCCTACAGAAAAAATATCCATAGTATAATCATCCTGGCTGTCTTGTGTATGTACATATATATTTTCTCCCCTTCCTTCATTTCTTTCTGCTATCCTTTTCCTCATCTCAATTTTTCAGCAGCTTCATTCCCTTGTACTGTCTACTATACCTTTCAGATTTTATTTACACTTTCAGATTCATCCACTGGGGAGTTGATATGATGTTTCCACATGTTGGTCTGGTTTATTTGACTTGAGTATCGATTCTAGTTGCATCCATATACATATAAAACCTGAAGTTGGGGCCAGGCAGGATGGCTCAGTGGTCTAAAGCGCCTGCTTAGGAAAGCTTGGGCAGCTGCAGGGACCGCGGTTCGATCCCCGGCATCACATGCTGCGCCAGCCCTGCCCTCAGGGCAGGCTGAGCCGGCCATAAAAATAAATAAATAAACAAAGTTCTGGAGCTGGGGAGATAGCTCAGGGTCACAAGTGCCTGCCTGGCAAGGGCAAGGTCCTGAGTTCAATCCCTGGTTCCGCAAAAACAAAGCAAAACAAAACAAAAGTTCTGAAACAAGAAAAAAAAAATTTAAATTAAAAATTCTTAAAAAAAAAAAAAAAAAAAAAAAAACCCTGAAGTTTGTTTGTTTGTAGCTGAGTAAGATTCCAATGTATAAAAAAAATTACATATCTTTTGTCCATTTGTTTATGGGCATTTGCATGGTTATTAAGATTTAATTATGACAAAGTGTGCAGCTATAAACCTGGGTGCACATAAATATTTGCAGTATGATGTTTTCAATAACTGGAGGAGAAATAAACAGAAGGGAAATTACTGGGTTTAAATGGACATTTAACCCTAGTTTTTTATTTTTGTTATTTATTTATTTATTTATTTTGTCTTTTTGAGACAGGGTCTCCTTATGCAGTTCAAGCTGGTCTTGAGCTCACTTTTGTAGCCCAGGTTGGTCTCGAACTCACATCGATCCTCCTGCCTCAGCCTCCCGAGTGCTGGGATTACAGGCATGTGCCACCACGCCCGGCCTTTAACCCTAGTTTTTTAGCCATTCTTATTACTTTTAATAAGAAATAACAATGTATAACAAAGTGACAGCTTCAAAGCACATTAATAGTACATTTCAATATTTGATATAGTGGACATTGTTGTCCTTTTAGTTATACAGAACAGAAGGTGTAGAAGTTGTAATTTTTGGAATCATTATTGGGACAACAAAATTTTTTTTCTCATTGAATTAAGAGAAAGTGGTTGTATACATAATCCAATGTTCAGAAATTGCAGTGGGTAACTGGTAAAACTAGCAATGTTGGAAGTTGTTGATTTAAGCCTTTTACAGCTCAGTATTCCAATCTAGCTTTATGTTTTATGCGTTATGGTTAAACTTTTCTGCTGGGTGGGTAAGGGCAAGTGATATCAAGACCTGTATAACAAAACATGTAGCTTTAGTATCTCCCAAGGTCAGTCAAATCTCCTCAGGACTTACTTTGGAATCATGTACAGTGTTTTGTAGAATTGTTGTCAGTGTCAGACATCTGGATGAGTCACGGCCATTATTAGACCAGTTTGCTCTCTGTGAAAACCTGAGAGAATGTTTTCTCTCTATGTAACTCTCCTTTGGCATACTATGTATCTTCACTCTCTTTCCTCTGTAGCCCTATAATCTCATTGAACAGAAAATTTGGGAAACCACTGAGTTACAGGATGTTACAGCAAAGATTCTCTTCTGTCCTGAGTCCTCACTGACCTTGAAGGGCTAGGGCCAAAATATTGGCTATCCTTGTAGCCCTTCTTTTTCTCTAATTTTTGGTCTGTAAGCTTACATTTTTCACCCTCCAGAAGAAAAGCTTAGTGATACTGTTACTCTATAACATAGGTACTTGAGCATGACATTGCTGAGTATCAAACATCTTAGACTTAACTTGAAATTGGTATTTTCTACTAATTACTGATATTCTAATAAATATCTATAGAATGTGATAAAAGCAGTCACACATTTTTACACAATTAGAAATCTATGTTTCTACAAAATTGTACCAGTTGATCCTATGGCATTTTCCTAGTCTCTTACTCTCATTTAATACCATTTTTTGTTTTCTTTTAAACCAACCATTTACTTGAGAGAAAGTATAGCAATAACTGAAATTACATTAAAAGCAGCACACCTCTAAAAGACCAGAATGACAGGCATTCCAAGCATATACTTACTGATATACATTGCTATACTTAGTGTCAAAAATATTTTAGAGGTTCCTAGAACCATTATCTAATTCAGCCCGCATATATAAGTGCATGGCTTTGCCCTGCCATGCTTCCTGTCTTTTCTGCTTGCAGTCACTTCATTGTTTAACCCTTAACTCCTTGATGTCCATTCAACTGTGCTATGCCTCTGCATTTATTTTCTTCTTTTGAGTTCTTATACTAGGAAGACTATACAATATCTACATGTGTAGGTCTGGATATTTCACTTATGAGTATATGCTCAAGATACATCCATTTATATACGAAATCATCCAGTTTTTCATTCTTTATAGCTGAATAATATTCCACTGTATAAAAATACCATATCTTTTTCAACAATTCTTCAGATGATGGGCATTTTGGTTGTTTCCAAGATTTGGCTATTATAAATTGTGCTGCTATAAACAGGTGCACAGATATCACTATGGTATGATATTTTCAGTTCTTTTGGGAAAATTCCCAATAGGCGGATAGCTGGATTGAAATGGGATTTCGAGTTCTAGTTTTTAAGGAGTCTCCACGCTGCTCTCCATAATGGTTGCCTCAGTCTGCATGCCCACCAGCACTGGAGAAGGGCGCTGCTCTCCATAATGGTTGCCTCAGTCTGCATGCCCAACAGCACTGGAGAAGGGTTCCTTTTTCCCCACAGCCTCTCTATGTTTGTTGTTGCTTGATTTCTTTTTTTTTTTTTTTTTCTTTTTGAGACAGGGTCTCGCTTGATTTCTTTATGAAAGCTGTTCTTTCTGGGATGAGATGGTATCTCAGTGTTGTTTTAACTTGAATTTCATGAATGGCTAGTGATGTGGAGCATTACTTCATGTATTTAGAAGCTTGTTGAAATTCTTCCTTTGAGAAGTGTACGTTCATCTGAGATGCCCATTTCTGGATTGGGTCTTTGAATTCTGGGACCCGAATGGTTTTTATTTATTTTTTATTTTTTATTTTTTTGCGGGACCAGGGTTCAAACTCATACTGAATGGTTTTTAGTTCTCTATAAATTCTAGATAGAAGAGCTTTGTCTGAATATTTACTAGTTAAAATCTTTTCAAAATTTGTGGGCTGTCTTTTCACTTTGTTGGTAATTTCTTTTGAAGTGCAAAATCTTATTAGCTGGAGGAGGTCCAAGTTGCTGATTCTTTCAGCTGTTAAACATGTATTTTGATTTTTGTCCGTGAATTCTTTGTCTACCCCAATGTCTTCAAGATTTTCTCCCAGTTTTTCTTCCAGGAGATTTAATGTTTCTCTTTTAATACTTAGAACTTTAAACCATTTTGACTTTAGTTTAGTACGTGATGATAGACCTGGGTCAAGTTTTAGTTTTTGGCATGTGGAGAGCCAGTGTTTCTAACACCGTTTGTTAAAGAGGTTATCCTTCTTCAAATAAGCATGTTTGGCCCCTTTGAGGGAGATAAGGTGGCTGAGTGTGTTTGTATATGCTTCTGCATCTTCTAGTCTATTCCACTGATTATCAGGTCTATGTTTTTGCAAATATCATGCTGATTTTATCATTGTAACTTTGTTTTTTAATTGCATTTAATAACAAATTACAATATGACAGTTGCAAAATACGTTAGTAATACATTCCCAATAATTGATACAGTGCATATTTTTTCTCATTGTAGTTATACAGAGCACAGGGTGTAGACATGATAAATTTTCTAATGGTTATTAGTACAATAGATTTCTTCTTTTGACTTAAGAGAAAGTAGTTGTATACATCATCAAACATTCCATAATTGCAGTGGGTTGCTCATGAAACTAGCAATGTTGGATGTTGTTGATTAAAGACTTTACAGCTCAGCATACTACACTACTTTTACGTTTTATGTATCATATTTAAACTTTTCTGTTGGGTGCTTAAGGGCAAGTCATAGTAACACCTGTATAACAAAACATGTAGTTTTAGTATTTCCCAAGGTCACTCAAATCTCCTCAGGATTTACTTTGGAACCATGTACAGTGCTTTGTAGAACTGTTGTCAGTGTCAGCCGTTCAGATGTGTCATGGCCATTGCTTGACCAGTTTGCTCTCTGTGAAAGCCCGATGGAAAGTTTTCTCTCTAGGTGACTCTCCTTAGACACACTATATGCCTTCAATCCATTTCCTCTGTGGTCCTTTGATTTCCTTGAACAGAAAATTTGGGAAACCACTGAGCTATAGGATGTTACAGCACAGGTTCTGTTCTGTCCTGAGTCCTCGCTGACCTTGAAGGGATAGGGCCAAAATATTGGCTATCCTGTAGCCCTTCTTTTTCTCTAATTTTTGGTCTTTAAACATAAATTCTTAGCTCTCCAGAAGAAAAACTTAGTGATGCTATTACTTTAAAATATAGGTGCTTTATATCACTGTAATTTTGTAGTATTACTTTAGGTCAAGAATTGTAATGCCTCCTGCTTTGTCTTTGCTGCACAAGGTTGTCTTTGCAATTCTGTGTCTTTTTTTGCTTCCAAATAAATTTTAGGAATGACTTCTCCAGGTGTGTGAGGTATGTTGATAGTATTTTGATAGGTATTGCATTAAATCTGTGTAACAATTTAGGGAGTATGGCCATCTTCACAATGTTGGCTCTTCCTATCCAGAAGCAGGGAATATCTTTCCATTTTCTGAAATCCTCTAGATCTCTTTTTTTCAGAGTACTGTGGTTTTCATGGAAAAGGTCTTTTACTTCTTTAGTTAGGTTAATTCTCAAGTAGTTCATTTTCTTTGATGCTGTTGTAAAAGGTGTTATTTCTCTAATTTCCCTCTCAGTGCGTTTGTTATCTGTGTAGAGGAGTGCTATTGACTTTTTTTTCGTGTGTGTGTGTAACCAGGGATTGAACTCAGGCTCTTGCACTTGCCAGGGAAGAACTGATTATACTGAGCTATCTCCCCAGCCCATGCTATTGAATTTTGTGTGTTGAGTTTGTATTCTGCTTTGCTACTGAAGGTGCATATTAATTTTAGTAGCTTCTTGTTGTAGTGTTTGAGGCCTTTCAAATAGACTGTCATGTCATCTGTAAATAATGATACTTTAGCTTCTTCTTTACCTATTCTTATTCTTTTTATTTTTCTCTCTTGTGTTATGGCTCTAGCTAACGATTCCAGAAGCATATTGAATAGGGGTGGTGACAGACAACATCCCCGCCTTGTACCAGATCTCAGAGTAAAAGACTTCAGTTTTTCCCCATTTAGAATTATGTTAGCTTTTCAGTTGTCATAGATGGTCTTTATCAGATTGAGGTAGATGCCTTCTATCCCAGTTTTCTGTAGGACTCTGAATATGAATAAGTGTTGGACTTTGTCAAAGGCCTTTTCTGTGCCCATTGAAAAGATCATGTCAATTTTGGCTTGGCTCTATTGATATAGGGTATCACATTTATACATTTGTATATTGAGCCATATTTTCATCCCTGGGATGAATCCTACTTGATCAAGGTGTATAATGTTCTTGATGATTTGCTGTATTTTATTAGTGAGGATTTTATTTTATTTTTCTATTTGTTTTTATTTCATTTTTTTTCAATTTTTTTATTGTTTAAATTTAACAATGGTTATATTACATATTTTCATCATCAGATCAGTTTAGATTAGTACATATAGGTATATAAGATTGATCAAACACTTAAACATTAACCTTTCTAAATCCACATTACTTTTTTTTTTCTTTTCCCCCTTCTTTTCTTTGAAAGTTGACATATTGCATATTGTCCTCACAATCATTCTACAGAGTACAGTGTGTGGGCAGCGAGGATTTTATTGAGGATTTTTGCATGCATGTTCATGAGATAAATTGGCTTGTACTTCTCGCGTTTTAGTTGCATCTCTCTCTGGTTTCAGTATCAGTGTAATACCTGGTTCTAGGAATGACTTTAGGCATACTGCTTCCTTTTCAATTTCATTGAAGAGTTTGAGGACTATTGGGATTGTGTCTTCTGTCAATTTCTTGTAGAAATCAGTAGTGAATCCATTAGGACTTGGACTTTACTTTGTCAGTAGGCTTTTTATTACATTTTGTGTATCATTGACTGTTATTGGGTTATTGAGAGATCTTATATCTTCCTGATTCAGTTTTGGTAATGTGGTAGGTTTCTAGGAATCTGTCCATTTCATCAGTGTTTTCAATTATGTGAAAATAAAGATTCTCATTGGAGATTTTAATGATCCTCTGAATCTCTGCTGGGTCTGTAGTAATTTCACCCTTTCCATTCCTTTTTGCTTGAATATGAGTCCTCTCTTTCCTCTTTGGCTAGGGACTTAACAATTTTATTTAATCTTTCAAAGAACCAGTTTTTTGATTCATTAATTCTTTGTATTGTTTTCTTGGTCTCCATCGAATTAATTTCTGCTCTAATCTTTATCTTTATTTTCTTTTAATAAGAAATAACAATGTGACATTTTCAAAAACGCAGTATTATTACATTCCCAATAACTGAAACAATGTATATTGTTGTCTTTATAGTAGTTATACAGAGCACAGGGTGTAGACATGATAATCTTTCTAATCATAGTTGGTAGAAAAAATTTCTTCTCATTGAACTAAGAGAAAGGAGTTGTATACATACTCCAGTATTCCATAATTGTAGTGGGTTATTGGCAGAACTGGCAATGTCAAAAGCTGTTGATTTAAATCTTCTACAGCTCAGCATTCTAATCTAGCTTTACATTTTATGCATTGTGGTTAAACTTTTCTGCTAGGTGGTTAAGAGCAAGTTAAAACAAGACCTGTATAACAAAACATGTAATTTCTGTATTTCCTAATGTCAGTCAAATCTCCTCAGGATTTACTTAGAAACCATGTACAGTGCTTTGTAGAACGGTTGTCAGTGTCAGTTGTCTGGGTAAGTCACGGCCATTGCTTGATCAGTTTGCTCTCTGTGAAAGCCTGAGAGAATGTTTTGCATCTAGGGGACTCTCATTAGGCACACTATACATCATCAAACCATTTCCTCTGTGCTCTCAAAATTTCCTTGAACAGAAAATCTGGGAAACCTCTGAGTTATAGGATGATACAGCACAGGTTCTCTTATGTCCTGAGTCTTTACTAACCTTTAAGGGCTAGGGCCAAAATAATGGCAATCCTTGTAGCCCTTCTTTTTCTCTCATTTTTGGTCTGTAAACTTACATTCTTAATCCTCCAGAAGAGAAGCTTAGTGATACTATTACTCTGTAACATACATACTTGAGGGTAACATCACTGTCTTTCTGAATATCCAACATCTTACACTTAACTTGGAACCGGTATTTTCCATCAATCATTGATATTCTAATAAATCCCTATACAATGTGATAAAAGCAGTTACACATTTTTACAGAGACATTTAGAAATCTAAGTACAAAATTGTAGCTGATCAATCCTATCTCATTTTTCCTAGTCTCTTACTCTCATTCAATACCCTTTTTTGTTTTCTTGTAAACTAATCATTTACTTGAGAGAGAGAGAGAGAGAGAGAGAGAGAGAGAGAGAGAGAGAGAGGGAGAGAGAGTATAGCAGTAACTGCAATTACATTAGTAGCAGCAGCACAAATCTAAAAGACAAGAATAACAGGCATTCCGAACATAATTTTAGTGTTATCCATTGCTATTCTCAGTGTGAAAAATATTTTGGTGGTTCCTAGGACCATTACCTAATTCATCCTATGTATATAAGTGCATGGTTTCGCTCCTGCCATGTTTCCTATCTTTTCTGTTTGCAATCTCTTCATTGTTTGATGCTTAAGTCCTTAATTTCCATTCAACTCTGTTATATCTTTCCATTTGTATTTCTTCTTTTGCATTCTTGCACTATGGAGGCTATATGATATTTACACATGTGAGTCTGGTTTATTTCACTTATGAGTATATGTTCAAGATACATCCACTTATAGGTGAAGTCTATTACTTTATCATTTTTTGTAGCTGAGTAATAATCCATTGTATAAAAATACCACGTTTTTCAACCATTCTTCAGATGATGGTCTGATGGAAACAAAAACATTTTGGCTGTTTCCAAGATTTGACTATCACAAATTGTGCTGCTATAAACATAGGTGCACACATATCACTATGATATGATGTTTTCAGTTCTTCTGGGAAAATTCCCAGTAGGCGGATAGCTGGATTGGATGGGATTTCCAGCTCTAGCTTTTTTAAGGAATCTTCACACTGCTCTCCATAATGGTTTCACCGGTCTGCATTCCCACCAGCAGTGGAGAAGGGTTGCTTTTTCCCCACAGCCTCTCCAACATTGGCTGTTGCTTGATTTCTTTATAATAACCATTCTTTCTGCAGTGAGATGGTGTCTAAGTGTTGTTTTAATTTACATTTCATGAATGGCTAGTCATATGGAGCATTACTTCATGTATTTATAGACTTGTTTAATTTCTTTCTCTGAGAAATGTGTGTTCATCTCAGATGCCTATTTCTGGGTTAGGTCTTTGAATTTTGGGACCCTAATGTTTTTTAGTTCTTTATAAATTCTAGACAGAAGACTTTTGTCTGAATACTTATTAGTTAAGATCTTTCCAAATTTGTTGGTTGTATTTTTACTCTGTTGATAATTTCCTTGGACCTACAAAAACTTCTCATCTGGAGGAGATCCCATGTTTTTTATTCTTTCAAGAGTGAAACGTGCATTTTGATTTTTTTCCATGAACCCTTTGTCTACCCTGATTTCTTCAAGATTTCCTTCTACTTTCTCTTCCAGGAGACTTAGTGTTTTTATTTTAATATTTATTTATTTTTTTTTAATTTTTTATTTTATTTATTTTATTTGTTTATTCACTCATTTTTATGGCCGACTCAGCCTGCCCTGAGGGCAGGGCTGGCACAGCATGTGGTGCCGGGGATCGAACCGCGGTCCCTGAAGCTGCACAAGCTTGCCCAAGCTTTCCCAAGCAGGCGCTTTAGACCACTGACCCATCCCGCCGGGCCCTATTTTAATATTTAGATCTTTAATCCATTTTGACTTAATTTAGTGCATGGTGATAGACCTGGATCAAGTTTTAGTTTTCAGCATGCACAGAGCCAGTTTCTAATTTTGTTAAAAACTTCAGATGTACTTGAATTAAATGTTCTTCAATTTTTTTGTGGAATTCAGTTGAGAACCCATAAGAACATTGGCTTTTCTTTGTTGGTAAGTTTTTAAAATTATGGATTCAAATTCATTAACTGATATTGCAGTATTCATAATTTTATGTCTTCATCTAGTTTTATTAATTGCTATGCATCTATTTCTTCTGTGTTTTGCATCCTATGAGAGTAAAGATTTTCAATGTATATATTAATAATTTCACTTTCTGCAAGATCAGTAGTAATTTTACCTATTTCCTTCCTTATTGCATAGTTTGAGTTTTCATTTTCATGAAGTTTCCTGGAGCTATCAATTTTATCCAATATTAAAAAAACAAACTGTGATTCATTAATCCTTTGTATTTGTTTCTTTATCTCAATTGCATTAATTTAGGCTCTGATCTTTATAGTTTCCTTCCTTTTGGGGGTTTTGAGTTTTCTTGCTCCTTTTTTTAGAAGCTTGAGGGGAAGCATTGGGATACTTATTTGTTCTCATTTTGTTTTCCTAATGTAAGAACTCACTGTTAAAAATTTGAGAATTCCTTTCATTGGATCCCACACATTCTGGTAAGTTGATTTGAATTTTCGTTGTATTATTGATGTTTAATTTTTTTTTGTTAATTGCATCTTTGACCTATTGTTTATTCAGGAGGCTGTTATTTAATTTCCCTGTGTTTATGGTGTTTTATATTTTCTTTTATCATTAATTTCCAATTTAATTGTACTATGCTGAAATAATATGTAAGGGCTTGTTTCAATTCCCTCACATTTACTTAAGCATGTTCTATGAACTAGTATGTGTTCTATTTTAGAGAAAATTCCACGTGCAGCCAAAAAGAATGTGCATTCAGATGTCAGGTGGAACACTCCAACAGTAGTTGATCCATCAAGCTGAGACAGTAAGATGTTAAGGTCCCCTGTTAAGATTATGTCATTGGTTATTTGATATTTTAAGTTTCTTAAAATTTGTCTTATATAGTTGAGTGTTTCCATATTTGCTGTATACGTATTAATGATTATCTCTTCCTCTTGAAGTTGCCCTTTAACAAGTATGTAGTGATGTTCTTTATCTCATGTGAACATTCTTGGTTTGAAGTTCACATTGTCTGTGAACAGAATAGCTACCCTTTATTGGCTGGAGGCCTGAGATTGCCACGTGCACCTTCCTGTTGTCATTTTTTATTTCAAAATAACCCTGTTTTGATTTCTGTGATGATTCTTGTGACATTTTGGTAGGGGATAGCTATATCTCTACCATCAAGGCAACTCTATGGAGTCTGCTCTTTAGGGGTATCTTCTGCATTTTGGAGGTAATTGGTTTGTGTCTGTCCCAAGATTCTGTCCTCACAATTAAGTGAAAGTGGGATGTATGTTTTCATTTGGCACTGTCCTCTCTGTAGGTGCAGGCTTTGGTGAGGTTATTACCCCAGAATTTCACAATATTGTTACCCAAGGGAGAACAAGTGGTTAAAAGAAATATGATATGTTAAATTACTGTAGTATGCAACCTACTAATTATAGTAACATAACATCAAACAAAATTTCAAAGATTACCTACTTTGGTCACTACTGGTTTTGTACTTTAGATCATAGGAGTAAAGTCTATAGTTACATAATAGAACAAATCATAAATTGGGGGTGTGCATGCAAAATGTCTCCCTTTTTAGAATAGATTTACCCTGTCATCCTCTAGCCAGGCCAAATGCCAGGTTCCAGGAACTTTGCATCATGTAGGGTAATAAGCCAGGAACCTGGATTCCTCCAGCCAAACTGGTTACCCAGAGCTCTAGACACCTCCTTGCTTGCCCCCACAGTTCCAAACAATCAAAGATCTTTTATACTTAAAAACTTTTCAGTATAATGAGATCCCATCTGTTGATTCTCTGAAATACTTTCTGTACTTTCGTTTTTGTTTATGAACTCTCTGCGTATGACTGTGTCTTCAAGATTTTTACCTATATTCTCCTCCATGAATTATTTTTGGTTTAATATTAAATCTTTTGATTCATTTTGACTGTACTTTAGTGAATAGTGACAGACATAAGCCTAACTTTAGCTTTCATCATGTGGAGAGCCAGTTTTCCCAGCACCATTTGTTAAAGAGGCTATGTTTCTTCCAGTGGACACGTTTGATCCCTTTGTCAAAAATTAGATGTCGGAGTGTGTTTGTAATGGTGTCTGCATCTTCCAATCTATTGCACTGATCCTTAGGCCTGGTTGTTCTGTAGGCACCATCATGAATTTATCACAGTATCATTGTAGTATAATTCCAAGTCAGGAATTATGATGCCTCCTGCCTTGTCTTTGTTATTCAAGATTGCCTTTGCTATTGTAGCTCTCTTTTGGCTCTAAATGAAATTTAGCTGTGTTTTATAACCATCAGTGAGGTGTACTGAAGGTATTTTAATGGGGATTGCATTGAATGTGTATAACAATTTTGGAAGTACGGCCAATGTGACAATTCTGTTTCTTTCTATGCAAGAACAAGGAATATCTTTCTATTTCCTGAAATTCTCTTTGAATTCTTTTTACAGCATACTGCAAATTTCACTGTATAGATATCATTTTCCTTTGGTTAGATTAATTGCTTTGGTTAGGTTATTGCTAACTATTTCATTTTTATCTCATTATGAAAGCTGTGGCTTCCCTAATTTATCTATTGGCGTGCTTATTGTTTGTGTATAGAAATGCTCTTAATTTTTAAATGTTGACATGACAACCTGCTATGCTGTTGAATTTGGTGATTAAATCTACAAGTGTTTTGGTGGAGAGTTTTGGGTTTTCTATGTACAATGTCATGGTACTTGCAAATAATGATAATTTCACTTCTTTTTTTCAAAACCACATTAATTTTATTTCTCTCTCTTGTTTAATTACTGTGACTAATGTTTACAGAACAAGTGGCAACAGTGGACATGCTTATCTTGTATCTTGTTTTCAAGTGAATGCTTTTAGGTTTCATCTATTGAGTGGATGTTGGCTGTTTATTTGTTATAGGTGGCTTTTAACAGGTTGAAATAAATATGACCTATTCCAATTTTCTGTAGGGCTTTTATGTTGAATGAGTGGTGGACATTGTCAAGAGCTTTTTCTGCATCTATTGAGATAATCAAATGATATATTTTTTTGGCTCTGCTGATGTGATGTATTACAACTGTTGATTTGCTTATATTGACATGATCATGTTGTATAATCTTCTTGGTGATTTGCTGCATTCTGTTTGCTAGGAGTTTATTGAAGACTTTTGCATCTATGTTTGTGAGGGAGATTGGTCTGTAGTTCCCTCTCATTTTTTTTTTTTTACTGTGATAATAGCTGTGATAGGGGCCTGGCAGGATGGCTCAGTGGTCTAAAGCGCCTGCTTGGGAAAGCTTGGGCGGCTTCAGGGACCGCGGTTCAATCCCTGGCACCACATGCTGCGCCAGCCCTGCCCTCGGGGCAGGCTGAGCCGGCCATAAAAATGAGTGAATAAACAAATAAAGATTCTGAAACAAGAAAAAAAATAAAATAAAAAATTCTTTAAAAAAATAGCTGTGATGGTTTATTTATTTATTTATTTATTTATTTATTTATTTATTTTTGTGGCCAGCTCAGCCTACCCTGGGGGCAGGGCTGTGTGGCATATGGTGCCAGGGACAGAACCATGGTCCCTGTGTGCTTGCCTAAGCTTGTCAAGCGGGCACTTTAGATCACTGAGCCATCTTGCCAGCCTCTGTTATGGTTTATTGTACAAGGAACTATGACAGTTAATTTCTATGTATTTTCATTACAGAAACAAAGTTACTGATTAATTTTTTAAGTTTTTAAATTAATTTTAATGAAAAGAAATATCAATAAGACAGTTTCACAATAGGTTAATAGGACAGTGCCAATAACTAATACACTGCACATTGTTGTCTTCATAGTATTTGCTCAGGTACAAGATGCAGACTTGACCTCTTGAATAAAAACAATTCGTGCCAATCTTTCTTCTCATTGCACAAAGAAGAAATAGCTGTATGGATAGTCCAATAGTCCATAATAGTAGTGGGTTATAAGCACAATTGGCAATGTCAGAAGCTCTTGACTTGGGCCTCTTATAGCTCAACATATTAATATGGCTTTACTTTTTATACCTCATGGCTAGACTATTCTGCTGGATGGTTAAGACCAAGATAAAGCAAGACCTATGTAACAAAAATGTAACTATTGTTTCTGACAAGGACAGTCAAATCCCCTAAGGATTTACCCTGAATTAATGTACAGCTATTTGCAGATCTTTTGACAATGTCAGCCATCTGGATAATGCACAGCCACATCCTGTAGTTCTCGTTTTTGGTTGGGTATTTGTCTTGTTACTTACTTCTAGGAATGATTTTTGCAGAATTTCTTTTCTTTTCATTGAAAAGTTTGGAAAGTGTTGGCCTTTAATCTTCTTTAAATCTTTTGTAGAATTTTGCTGTAAATCCATCAGGATATAGATTTTTAAATTTTTTCTTCATAAGTTTTTTATTATATTTTCATTTAATTAATTGACATTGGCTTATTCTGAATTTTTGTAATATCTTAGTTCAGCCTTGGTAATTTGGTGTCTAGGAACTGGTCTATTTCTGTGTTTTACATCCTGTGAGAGTAAAGATTTTTGGACATAGGTATTGATAACTGTCTGTATATCCATAGAACCTGTAGTGATTTTGCCCTTCTCATTCTTATTGGATAAAAGTAAATATTTTCCTTCCTTTTTTCATAAAGTTTTCTGGGGCACATCCACTTCAATTATTCTTTCAGAGAACCAACTCTTTGATTCACTTATTCTTTGTGTCATTTTTTCATCTACATTGCATTAATTTATAAAGTTTTTTTTACCATAATTAGTGCATTGCGTATTGCTTTCATCATAATTGTTTAGAGTACAAGATGCAGACATGATTCCTTGTCTAAATATCATTAGTATAGATCTTTCTTTTCATTGCACAAAGAGAAAGTAACTGTACATATAGTTCAGTAGTCCATAACAGCAGTGAATTATCAGCTCAATGGGCATTAGCAGAAGCTGCTGATCTGAGCCTTTTACAAATTAGCATATTAATATGGCTTTCCTTTCTGTATCTCATGGTTAGACTTCTCTCCTGGATGATTAATACCAAGATAAAGCAAGACCTATATTACAAAAAATGTAACTTTTGTATCTGACGAGATCAGTCAGGTCTCCTCAGAATTTACCCTGAAACCATGTACATGGTTTGCAGATCCTTTGTTAGTTTCAGCCATCTGAATGAATCAACACCATTGCTTGACCAATTTTCTCTCTGTGAAATCCAGAGAAAATGTTTTCTCTCTAGGTGAATCTCCTTAGGCACACTGTACATCATCGATCACTTTCCAATGCGGCCCCATAATCTCTTTGAACAAGAAATTTGAGACTCCGCTAAGTTATAGGACATTACAGTACAGGTTCTTTTATGTCCTGTTTCCTCACTGACCTTGAAGGGCTAGAGCCAAAATACTGGCTATTCTTGTAGCCCTTCTTTTTCTCTAATTATTTGGTCTGCCAACTTAAGTTTTCATCCCTCCAGAAGAGAAGCTTAATGATGTTATTCCCTATAACATAGGTACTTGAGCTTAGCATCACTGTCTTTCTGAATATCAAATGCCTTAGACATAACATGAAACAGGTATTTTCCACAAATTGTTGACATTCTAAACTTTAAATCTCTATAGAATGCGAAAAAAACCAATTGGGCATTGTTACACAGAGATTTAGGAATTTAACCATTTACAAAATTGTAGCAATACATTTCTATGGTCTTTTTCCCTTGTCATATATTCTCTTTTATTACCTTTTTTCTTTCTTTCTTTATTCCTTCCTTCCTTCTTACCTTTCTTTCTTTCTTTCTTTTATTTTTAAAGAAACATTTACTTTGGAAAGAGTATAACAATAATTGATATGACATTAGAAGTAGTGCCTAATTAGAAGACGAAAGTGACAGGTATCTCAAAAATGGTTTTAGAGCCAGGTGTGGTGGCACATGACTGTAATCCCAGCACCTGGGAGGCTGAGGCAGGAGTATTGGTATGAGTTTGTGACTAGCCTGGGCTATACAAATGAGCTCAAGTCCAGACTGAACTGCATAGCAAGACCCTGCCTCAAAAAGACCAAAAAATGGTTTTAGTATTGCACATTGCTATCTTCAGTGTACTTGCTTAGTTCGCAGATATCAGTATATATAGTTAATTAGTAAGGGTGCAAATTCTACCAATGACCCGCTGGTTTCAAAAACCTGTTGGAAAATTTTAGGACCATCTTTTGTATATAAGAGCTTGGTTCTGTTCCTGTCATGTTTCTAAATTTTTCTCCTAGCTCTCTCTTCATTATTTGTTCCTTAAATTCTCTTTCTATTTAGCTATACTACACCTTTCCATTTTCATTTCTTCTTTCGAGTTCATATATTATGAAGATTATACAACATTTATACATGTAGATCTGGCTTATTTCATTTACCACTATATGGTCAAGATACATCCAATTATACATGAAGACTTTGAGTTTATCATTCTTTATAGTTGAGTAATACTCCATTGTATAAAAACGCCACATCTTTTCCCTCTATTCTTCAGGGGATGGGCATTTTGGTTGCTTCAAAGATTTAGCTATCATAAATTGTATTGCTATAAACATAGGTTCACAGATGTCACTATGATGTGATATTTTCAGTTCTTCTGGGAAAATTCCCACTAGGGAGATAGCTGAATTGAACGAGATTTCCAATCCTAGTTTTTAAATAGAGTCTCCACACTGATTTCTATAATGGTTACACTAGACATTCCCACCAACAGTGGAGAAGGATCTTATTTTTCTCACAGCCTCTCCAACATTTGTTGTTGATTGATTTCTTTATGATATCCATTCTTTATGGAGATGGTTATTTTAATTTGCATTTCATTAATGGCTAGTGAAATGCAGCATGTTTCTATGTATTTATTAGCATCTAGTATTTTTCCTCTCAGAAGTGTGTGTTGATCATGGATGCCCATTTCTGGATTGGGTCTTTAAATTTTAGGTCCCTAATGTTTTTTAGTTCTTTATACATTCTAGGTAGAAGACGTTGATCTGAGGCCTTGGGCCATTTGGAAACTCATTCGACCCAGCAACCAGGTCCAGCATGTGAGGTAGTCTGCCCTGGTCCCACCTGAAATTCATTTGACCAAGCAACCACCAAGCTCAGCGTATGACGTACACAAGGCAGGGCTATATAAAATGACAAGGAAAAGGAGCAAAATGTGCTCTCAGGCCTCAAGCTCACCCAGGGCAAATACAGGAGGCAATAGCATAGAAGAAATTGGAAATCACACACCTGAAATCTCTGAAATAATAGCATCTGAAGTAAAGAAACAACTGCAGAAATGTATAGAGGAAATCTGATGAGAAATAATTTCTGAAATAAAAAATAAACAATATCTATAATAAAAGAAGTACTAGGTGCTTATAAAGAAGACACTGATAAAAATAGAGAATAGAAAAATGATGGATTCCTTGAATGAGCAACATAAAAAAGTAATAGGATGTATGAAGCAGATTCATAGTGCTATACAGGAACTTAAAACTTCAATCACAAGCTGACAAAGCCATTTGAACAAAAGTGAAAATATACTTTCATACCTTAAAGATACCATTGTAGTTAGTGAAGAGATAAGGAAAGATCTCCTAAAAACAACTAGAATGCAAGAAAAAATAATTCAACATCTGCAAGATGATGCAAAGATGAACAATATCAATATAAGACTAATAGGCATCAGTGAGAAAGGAGTCTGTACAAATGATATAAAAAGAACATGGGGCTTGGTGTGGTGGCGCATGCCTGTAATTCCAGCATTTGGGAGACTGAAGCAGGAGTATCAGTGCGAGTTCGAGACCAGCCTGGCCTACAAAAATGAGTTCAAGGCCGGCCTGAGCTGCATACCGAGACCCTGTCTCAAAAAGACAAAAAAAAAAAAAAAAAAAAAAAGAATGTGGGAAGAAGTAATAGCAGAAAACTTCCCAAATATGGGGAAACAATCTGACATTCAGTAACTGAAGCATAGAGATCTCCAAATAACATCAACCCAGTTAAAACCACACCCAGACATATAATAATCAAGATCCCAGAAATTCAGCACAGGAACAGCATACTAAAAGCTGTTACAGAAAAGAAACAGATCACATTTAAAGGTAAACCCATCAGAACAGTGGCAGATTTCTCTTTACAAATCATCAAGTCAAGAAGAGCATGGAAAAAAAAGATGAAAATATGTAATATAACCATTGTTAAATTTAAAAAATAAAAAAAA
>PVJA010034508.1:0-22499 GCA_004027025.1 Myocastor coypus | reverse complement strand
AAGCTAATGTCCACCACTTTGAACAATGTTTATAATTGCAGAGGCCAAAGACAACTTATTTTCATCTCATGATGTCTCAGTGACGATAGTATTGAAGTATTTAGACATGTTTTTTCTTTTTCTGATGCATACATCATGGAGCAGGCTCATAGGTGGATGATATGTTAGTGCATGGGTCCCCAAATCCTGACCCTTGTGCGGTAGTGCAGGTGCAGAGGGACAGCTATCACAGCTCTGTTTTGTGTATTTGGACTCTCTGTGCTGAAGCCACTGAGCTATCTCAGCTTTGTCTGTTGGTCAAACTCCTAATGACATCTTCATTTTCTTTCTTTCTTTCTTTCTTTCTTTCTTTCTTTCTTTCTTTCTTTCTTTCTTTCTTTCTCTCTCTCTCTCTCTCTCTCTCTCTCTCTCTCTCTCTCTTCTTGACCTATTTCCTATGACAATGTGCTATGTAAAGTTTTAACTCCTCCTACTCAAGATCAGCCAGAAGACATTGTCTGACTTACTCTTCTTTCATTGCTGGGACAAATACCGGACACCCAAAATGAAGGAAGGAAAGGTTTATTTGGTTCACTGTTACTGGAGGTCTTAGGCCATACCTGGTTGGCTCCAGGGCCAACTGGCACATGGAAGAGGGCAGCAGTTCATGGTGGTGGAAAAACAACAATGGCAACCAAGGTAACAGAGAGAGTCTGTTTCTCTGTCTTACTTACATTACCTCCAGGCTATCAGCCCAGATTGAGTATAACACTTACATTTCTAATCCCAGCAGTACTAAAACCTATAATCCCAGTGGATCACCCATAATCCCAATGGATCACGAGTTAATTTCAAACTCTAGAAATCACTGCCCCATGACTACATGAACTTCCTCGTAGGGCACAGCTAACATGGGTTTTCTTTTTTTCTTTCTTTTTTTTTTTTTTTCCTGTTGTCATACTAGGTCTTTGTAATGCTGCACCAGTCTATTCACCATCAACTTAGTAGCGTTTCTCTGCACAGAAACATTTTATTTTTCCTCTGTGCAAATTTTCTCTTAGCAGTACCAGTCCTAATCCTAGAAGAAAATTTCATTGTGATGTTTGCACTCATTATTTTCTTTGTAAACTATCAAACTATTTATGACACACATATTTAGGATTGAATAAAATACAAACATTGTGCTGTTCTTGGTGTTACAAGTGACATCATATTTCTTTCATAACTCATCAACATCTATGTCATCTTGGGTTTGGTTGTACAATGTTTCCATCTCAGGCTTATGTTTTGTCGAGGTTTCTCTATCAATATTTCCACCATGGGGCAATGTTGACACCAGCAATGTCAGTTTGTTTTTCTTTGACATATACAAGGCCAATCCTATATCTTTCTGGAATCCAAAGGAAGGTTGTACTGTACAATTCTCTGTTTTGAAATTGCAGCAATTCATTTGGAATTTCTGCTTTCTTCCTGTATCTATTTCCTACACTGGCCAACTTGCACTCTGTTAGCAAGCGTAACGTTATCCGGAAACTGGTAGACAGTTGTCAAATGTCACATTGTGATTGGCTGAGGAGATGAGAGCAACAAGCCTATTCACAGCATCATTGATTTTATTGCTACATAAATAAAGACCTGATCACTCAGTTCCAGGATAAATGTTTCAGTTGAAAGCATTGTAAATGCTTCACATCTACTAAAGCATAACATCTTAGGCTATAACTTGACCCATCACTTTTCAGTAAGTCTTTTACATTTCTGTGATCACCATGAGAATTTCCTGCTGAGTACAGCAGGCCTACGAATGTCTTCAGTTCAGCTAGTGGGGTATCCTAAGTGCATTTCTGAATATGGATGTTTAATGCATACAGAACATTTTACTTGGATTTTACCTTTTGTGCATTTCACAACATCTTGCAGTCTTCGGTCTAGTACAATTTCCAATGTGGAATGGTGGTGCAGGGATTCTGTCCAATACCTTTCACTTCTTCCAATACCCTCACTTTAATTTTGGATTTGTTTTAACGTTAGATTGTTCCACGTGATTGCATGGCCATTTTGCAATATTGCAACTAGTCGAGTATGCACTCAGATGGCTGTTTTCTTCATCATCTGGATCAAGGAGGTCTGCATGTCCTGTGTTCTGTCAGTCAAGCCTGGCTTCATTTCACTGTGTGGCTCCATTTCCTTGTGTCTCTGCCATTCGCTTCTCTTTCCACCTCTCGCTCAAGTTCATGGAAGCCTTGGTTTACAAGGCCAATGTCAAAGCCATCATCAGCATATCCATCAGCACAAATCTTCTGTTGTGAAAGCATGTAATGGATCATCTTCATCTTCCATGCATGAATAACCTGATCTTTCACTTTCCCTCCTCCAAAACTTTCCAGTCTGGCTTTTCACATGCCATTGGTCTGAACTGAGAAACTGCTAACAGAAAAATCAAAAGAAAACTAAAAAAAAAAATAAATAAATAAATAAAATAAATCCTGGAGTGGTGTGGATCTATTAGACCCTCTGAGATTCTTGGCTAAATATATGCAAACAAAGTTGCATGACACATAAGGTGAGTACAAATCCTGTTTTACCACTTATTTTTTTAAACATATTTGGTTGTTACAGGATCTCACTGTGCAGCTTAGACTCATAGTGATCCTCTTGTTTTAAGCCTCCCCAGTGCTGAGATTATAGGCATACACCACCATACCCAGACACTGTGGCCTGTTCAGCCTACCTTGGGGGCAGGGCTGGTGCAGCATGTGGTACCAGGGATCAAACCACGGTCCCTGAGCTTGGCTGAACTTGCCTAATCAGGCACTTTAGTTTGCTGTTTTGCCACTTTGCATGTGTGCACACACCTTGCTGTTCATCATACCAAATGATGAATGCACAGATCGCTAAACTCATAGATCGCTTCTATTTTTCACCCTGGAAAGGTACTGAGATACGCAAACACCTACTATTAAGCTAAAGTACAAATTTACAGTAGAAAAGTAAGGGATGGGCCTACTGGACTCAGTCTTACATAGTTTTTAAAGGTTCTGATCTAACGGTCAAAGACCCACAAACTCAACCTCAGTCTCATTATAGTGTGCATCCATAAAGGTGATACAGTTGTTTGGATTCTGTAAAATTTTTATTAACCTACAGCTAAGGGTTTAAAATTTAAAGACGTTACTGGAGAATATGCATAAAAATTATCCTTGTTGAATTGGAAAGCAAGACTAAAACAATGCTCTATTCTAAACTCAGAAGAAGTTGGGTCATAAAAACATATACAGAGTTAAATAAAATTGTATCTAATTCCAAAGTTGTAATTTTTAGAAGTCTTTGTTTCTAAAACATAACATGATATAAAGACATTGTCTAGTAATTTTCTATCAGATTTCAAGTACCACAGCAAAAAAAAAAAAAAAAAAAAAAAAAAAAAAAAAAAAAAAAAAAAAAAAAAAAAAAAAAAAAAAAAAAAAAAAAGAGCAAAGGAAAAGCCTGAAGAAATTAATCTTGTCTTAATTTGGCTTCCTTAATTTTTTAACTGAAGATTGAACTGAGGGCTTATGTACTCAACTACACCCCAAACCTTTCTTAAAAGGTTTTAATTTTAAAGGTGGGCTTGGTGATGCGTGCCTATAATTCCAACACTGGGGTATGGGGGTGGGGGGGAGGCTAAAACAGGAGGACCACTGTGATATCAAGGACAGCCTGGGCTACATAGTGAGTTCAAGGTCAGCTTGAACTACATGAGACCCTGTGTGAAAAAAATAGGTTTTATTTTGAGATGACCATAACTTTCACTGGCTGGACTTGAACTTGCACTTGCACTACTTCAGCTTTTCCTGATGCTACAGCTGTGCACTAGCATGCCTTGCTGAGTCTTTCATTTTAAAATAATTTATTCAGAGAGGTAGGCTGTTCCTTGTGCACTGGACTCTGCAGGTGCTCGAGTCTTTTTAAGATGCCAGACCAAACTTCAAAAATGGCTCATGGTGCCCAGCTGATGGACAATGAAGTTTTTAAGGCCTTTGCCTCCTACACAACAATCGTTCTTACAGAAATAATGTTCATGAATAATGCAACTGCATTCCTCAGAATAACAAAAAAGTTTTGTTGCCAACGGAGAAGACGCTTCAGGCTTTGACAAAGAGAATGCAAAGAAGTATCTCTGAACAGATGAGAGTGTGGAGCACTGTTATGGTTTATATCTAGTTGTCCCCTCAAAGCCTCATGCAATCATGGGGAGGAGACTTTTAGAGTTTGAGACTTGATTCATGATCTCTGGGATTATATGTTTTTGTACTGATAGGATTATGGTCTAAGTACTTTTGGGATTATGGGTGTAACCTAAGGCAGATAGGCTAAGGCAGAGAGCCTGAATGTAATATAAAGAGAGACAGACCTATGCTGTTGGTCTGCTGCCCTGATTGGTTGGCTGCCTCTGCCACCATTTTGTTGCTGTTCCACCGCCATGAACTGCTGCTCTCTGCCATGTGCCTCTCTGCCTTGAATCCAGCCGAGTATGAACAGACACCTTCAGTAACTGTGAGCTAAATAAATCTTTCCTTCCTTAATTTTGGGCGTCGGGTATTTGTCCCAGCAACAAGAGAAAAGTAACTAAGACAAGTGCGTTCGGAGAGCCCACCTGAATGACCTGGAAAATACTGTGCCCTTTGTTGGTATTGGCCTGCTGTATTCCCTGAGCGGGCCAGATCTCCACAGCCCTCCTGGACTTCACAATCTTCATTGGAGCTCGGATCTACCACATGGAGGCTTATCTGCTGCTCCTTCCTCAGCCCAACAGGGGTCTGTCTTTCTTAATTGGAATGGGAGTTACTCTATCAGTGGCTTACAGCTTGCTGAGGAACAGATTATATCTGTAAAGGGCATCATATACTCTGTTGTCCAGCTGGTGTTTAGGGTTCCTTCTTTCAGCATCCAGTATAATGAATATTTTGGAGGATTTAGGGAGGAGGAAAGTGCATACATTTAGAACTTGAGGGAAATCCATTTTAAAGAGTAGTGTCCCTGGTATCCTTTATTTTTGTTTTATGCTTGTACTAGAAAGTACAGTCTTTTGTCTGGTTCTTAAATACTTCATTGTGAATTTTGATTATGTGATGATTTGTAACATTGAATGTTTCATGGTGTGAGTCTACAAAAAAGAATTTTTGCATGCCTGAGAAACATGTTTCAGGACAGGTTAAGCAGGTTTAGGAAATAAGGAATTCAAAGAATGAAAAAAAAAGCTTTATTTATCCATTAAAAAGTATCTTCATTGAGGTATTATTTAAATTTATAAAAGCACACCCATTTATGCTTATATTTGAAAGAGGCTTTGATAAATATGTATTATTGCATAAGCAGCCTCACAATCAAGGTATAAAAAATTTCCACTAATACTTTGAAGAAACACCCACCCATTAGTATTTGTCTTAGTTACTTTTAACTCGTTGCTGGGACAAATACCCGACACTCAAAATGAAGGAAGGGAAGATTTATTTAGCTCACAGTTTGTGGAAGTTTCAGTCCATATTCGGCTGACCCAAGACTGAGTGGAACAGAGCAGAGAGCATCTAGTTCATGATGGTGGAACAGCAACAACCTGGTGACAGAGGCAGCCCACCAATCAGGGCAGCAGAGCAACAGCACTAGTCTGTATCTCTGTTTCTATTTATGTTACATTCAGGCTCTCTGCCTTAGCCTATTGTCTCAGGCCACACCCATAGCCTCAGCAGTACTCAGATCATAATCCCAACAGTAGTAAAACATGTAATCTCAGTGGATTGAAGTCTCAAACTCTAGATCAGTACTAAAATACAGAATCCCAGTGACTCATGAGTCAAGTCTCAATCTATAGAAGTCTTTGTACCATGACTGCATGAGGCTTTGGGGGAACAACTAGACATAAGCCATAACAGTATTCAACCTAGATAAGCCTTCTAGAGCACTCTACAGCAGTGAGTGACTTACCTTCTTCCTTCCTTCTCCTCACAAGGTGCAGGCTTCTGACTCAGGCATTTATACCTAGTGTGCGGCTACTACTACCTCTCAGAGCGCTGTAACTCAAGCATGCACTTGAGGAAAGTCCTCAAAGACTTTGCTGTTGGACATCTTTGCTTTCTGCTATTGTCTTTCTCCCTGGGGCCCTCTCATTCTAAATGCATAGGGCCTGCTTTCACCTGGGCTTGTTGCTCTGTAAATCTTTTCTCCCTTCGATTCATATTTCTGACTGGCTTCCTTAGAGGTGGGAGTCTTCTATTTCTTTTGAGTCCTTCAAAGTGATCCTCATGATTTTTCATTCCCTAATTGCTCTTGATGAACACCATTTGCAAAGAGTAAAGGAATTGTGGTTTCCAAAATCCTAGTAGGCGTAGGCTTACTCCAAGAAACCTCTGCGGACCTCATTCTGTGCCAAGTCCTAAGCATGTGCTCAGGTGTTATTAGCTCATTCAGCCCTCAACACAATTTCATACTTGAGTAGCAGGAGATTGTCTTTTACAAAGGCACTGACCCATAGCACTGGCCATGTCTTTCTGTTAGTGTGTTCAATATTAAATTGGATTTTTAATGCTAATAATTAACTAGAATGATATCTCTCTTGGGCAGGAGCCATTTCATTTTCTCCCATGAGATAAAATGTTAGAGTAACTGTAAAGGCTATGGGAATAGAAGGAAAATTTTGTTATGACTATGTTCTCGGAAAAGTCAAGGAAATTTATGTTTCATGAAATAGTTCTTAAAAATAATGATTATACAATAGTTAACTGGAAATGATCCTGATATTGAAGTGCTAGCAGACTTTCCCCTATTTTTAATTTAAGAAAGTTTTGTAAAACTAGTCCTGGCCTTTATGTACATATTACTAAAGACATGGATGAGTGTTTGATATGATTCCAGGAAATCTAGAGAAATGAAATTAGAAATTTTATTTAAGCCCAGGAGCAATAATATTGTTTCATGATATTCTGTAAAAATGCTTGGTAAATCCCTTTGGTTCTCCTTCTGGCCAAGAGTGACCATAGACAAAGAGTCTAGTAACTGTGGATATTAAAAGAGGAGAAAGAGAGACACAGAAATGGAGGAAAAGAAAAGATTTGTGAAATCTTTGCTCAATATAATTAATTGATAAATAATCAAGAGTTGGTAGAGTTTAGGGTGGAGCATAAAATAAGACATGAGCATTTTATTAAACACATATTAACGCTAGGAGCTTTACCATGTGACATCTCATTTAATTCATTATTCTATATACATCTATATTTGTCTTATACATAAATGTTGTCTTAAAGATATGAAATCCTAAGAGGTATGACGATTTAAATCACTAAGCGAAGGGTCAAAGAGACAGAATCAGAGGGTATATACGGTGATTCAAAGTACATCACTCTTTGCCAGAATATGGGTGTGCTGATATCTACCAGTGACAAGTGCAGATGTGGTAACTCTACTTTTGAATAGTTCCATTTGCTTGACAATACAGCCTACCTAAAAGGCTTCTTGACTGACATGGAACAGAATGCATAATGCTTGGTGTTCTGTCACTTGAAGAGACACCTTTCACCCTTCCTGCTTGGGCTGCTGTTGGTATTTAGGAAGCTTCCTCCTAGTACGAGTATCAAGATTCCATGGCTCAACCCTGGCTCCAGATTGACAGTGGTAGACTTTGTAGGTGACAGAAACCCAATTAATAAGCCACACACAGAGAAATGGTCTCTAAGCATTGGACACAGGGCCGGGTGGCGATGACAAAGACAAATGTGGTTGGTTTGCCCTCAGGGTATCAGCTTTGCCCTGTACTAAGGGCTTCCTTTTCACACTGTCACTGTCTGTTTTTCTCTTTCCTTTCCCTTAAAAGCAAAAGTGGTGCTATTTGAATTCGTAAGTGCGAGGCAGTTTTGCAGACTGAGACATGCCAGGAATACAAAGCTATGGAGGTGGCAAGTGTACAGAGGAGATTCACCCTTTAAAAATAGCTCACATAAAATAATGGTGCTAGTTCTTTGGTGCTCATGATGTAAAGCTATGGATAAATGTGAAATGAAGAATGCCTGAAAGAGATCTACTGTGTGTGTTCCACAAATCCAGCTTCCAATATTATCTAATAGATGCAAGAATAATAACAGTTGATATTTGTGAGTGCTTGCTACGTGCAAGCACTGGGTGAAACATTTTATTTATTGTCTCTTCTTTATTAGATACATATGATCACGTCCATTTTAAAAGTAAAGAAGCTAAAATTTGAGAGGTTGTGCACTATAAAGTCGCTCAGTTACTAGGCGGAACTGGGACTGACAGCCAGGTGTGTCTCACATTGAATACAAATGGCAAATAAATATATGAAAAAATGCTCAACGTTATTGGTCCTGCGAAAAATGCAAATTAAAACAATAGCGAGATTCCATGTCATCCCAGAAAAAATGGTTATCATCAAGAAATCAGCCGACTGCCGGGCGTGGTGGCTCACGCCTGTAATCCCAGCACTCGGGAGGCTGAGGCAGGAGGATTGGTGCGAGTTCGAGACCAGCCTGGGCTACAAAAGTGAGCTCAAGGCCAGCCTCAACTGCATGGCGAGACCCTGTCTCAAAAAGACAAAAAAAAAAAAAAAAAAAAAAAAGAAATCAGCCGATAAGAAATCCTGGAGAGGCTGTGGGGGTAAAGGACCACTTCTCCACTGTTGGTGACAGTGTAGAATGGTACAACCATTGTAGAAACTAGTGTGGAGATTCCTCAAAAACTAGGATTAGAGGTCCCATTCAACCCAGCTATTTGCCTCCTGGGTATTTTTCCGAAAGAAATGAAGACATCATACTACAGTGATATATGAATACTATGTTTTATTTTTTAATTAAAAATATTTATTTATTTATTTATTTATTTATTTATTTATTTATTTGGTATAGGACTCATAGTGATCCTCCTGTCTCGCTGTCCCCAACGATGGGGTTACAGGCATGCACCACACTTGGGGCCTGCATGGCATGCAGTACTAGGGATCAAACCCAGATTCTTGTACCTTTCAGGAAGGCACTTAGACCACCAATCTCTCTCTCAGCTAGACACCCATGTTTATAGTGAAATAAATCAGGCTTGCATATGTAAGCACCATGTTGTCTCCCTAGTATAAGATACTGAAAGAATAAATAAAATCTGAAAGGTACAATAGATACTGTGAAAGGAAAACAAACTGCTTAAAGGGAAAGAACAGAAAGAAGGAAAGAAGGGAAAATAGAAATATATACAGTATAGCTTGGGTAATTGTACTGCTGATTTCTCCAGGTCTATTGAAAGGAACATATAATGATTAGTTTTTTTTACACTTTTTAAAATAATTTTTGACCAATCTTGCATGCTTATATCTGCTAATCTGAGCAACTAGTTTGAAGATAACAAAATGCAACACAAGAACCATTGTCAAATTCCTGTAATTTTGTTTGGTGAAATTCTGTTTCTCTTTTTATTTTTTTATTCTCTTTAAAAAATAATGATATGGGCTGGCGAGATAGTTCAGTGGTCTAAAGTGCTTGCTTAGGTGAGTGTAGGCAACCGCAGGGTCTGTGGTTTGATCCCTAGCACCACATGCTGTGCCAGCCTCACCCCCAGGGCAGGCTGAGCCAGCCATAATATACATAAATAAATAAAGTTAAAATAAAAAAATATAAAAATATAAATAAATAAATTAATAAAAGAAACACCTACCTTTGAATACCTTGTCATTTTATGGTATAAGGAAAATGTAAGTTGATGTCCTACAACATCTCAGATGTTCATTTTCTGTCCAGGGTAACTGACAGAGCCAAAAGTAGAATCCAGATTTTACTCTTGATCCATTGAAAGCTGATTGACTGAATGGCTTTTCTGAATCCATGTGCTTTTTTCACTGTTTCAGGAAATAAGATTTGACAAAATATATGCCAATGGAATTACCTTTAAGACCTGGATACCAAATGAAAACTGTTCAATGGCTTCATCACCCACTGTGGTGAACCCAAATGCAGACTTCTCCAAATTGGGGCTGTGCCCACTTGTAACCCATCCGCATCTCTCACTAACACCTTGTCAGCCCACAGAGTGGGTATTGGAGCTCGAGACATCTTCCTATTCATTCATACTGGGGGAGGGGGTCTCAAGCCACAGGCAGGCCAACAGTGCCCCATCGGCCTCCCGAATCTTTTCTCTTATGTCTGCTCTGTTCTCCTGCTTGCTCCTCTTTGCAAAGCCAGTCGATGCTACCTCAAATTAAGTAGTTTTGCTGCAGGGCCAGAAGTGGTTCAGTGGCATGGGGTGTGGCTAGTGCTCCACGAAGCTCCACGAAGCTGCCTGGGTTCACGGCCCAGCAGCTGCCAAAGACACCTGCTACTGCTGGAGTAGCATTGTCTCTCAGACCACACGTAGAAACTACAGTCAAGACATACTGAAGCAGTATTATTTAGTAATTACGTTTGTTAAAAGTGGTTTCCATGGGCGTGGTGGCACATGCCTGTAATCCCAGGACTGGGCAGACTGAGACAGAAGGATCACTACAAGTCTAAGCTGTGTCTCAAGACCCTGTACCAGATAAATAAAGGATTTTAAAGAATGGCTTCCAATGGCTGAAGGAAATAAGCCACAAATTTCTTATAGTCTCCCGTGACTAATGTTTAGAATTTTTGACTAAAGTTACAGTTTCCACTGTAAGAACTTATGAAATGATACTGCATCCGTTCTTGAAATTTTTACAAGATTATTTTTCAATAAGCAAAATCTGGGTTACTTCTAAAACTGGATTTCTTTACCAGAAAAGGCTGGGTTAAATCTGTGAGCTAACTCCATTCATAGGGTTTAGAAGTATTTGCCTCAAAAAGCTCGTTATTTTCTGTCAAATGAACAAACTTTTCTCTTACACAACAATGTATAAAGCATTTCTCTTACTCTCTAATGGTGTGAAAATGACAGAAAACTTCCCACAGTCAACTCAAAATGACCTTTATCCCATAAATAGCATGGACTTTTACTTCAGAACAAGCATAGATTGTTAAAATCCATTTCTCCATCCTAGTGAAGCAGAGGGCAAAGATGAATAATCAAGTCAAAGACAATTCACATGAGAAAGCCGAATAAGGCACAGGAACAGGAAGCATGGTGATCAGTACATTTTTATGAGTTAGAGAATCCTATTGGCTACCTGGTGCTACTGTAAAAAATTACTGCTATCATAGCATCTCAAAACAATCAGCATTTATTTTCTTCCAATTTTACAGGGTGAATGTCTGTAAGTCTTTGCTTCAGATTGAACAGGACTCAAATCAGGAGCGAGCAAGGGTGTATCCCTTCCTTGAGGTTCCTCTGAAAGAATACTGTCCACCCCTATGCTTCTCTTCATCTGGAGAACTGAGGCCTTCATTTTCTGTCCACAGGGTGCTGTCCTGCAGCACTCAGAGGCTCGCAGTCCCTGTCTGCAGCCTCCTTTTTCCATCTGCAAATGCAGTGGGTTGGTTGGGTGCCTCGCTACCCGCTTCCTTCCCTGCCCCCTCTTTCTTCACTGGCTGCTGCTGCCTGATTGCAACCTGAGAAGTGTCTCTGCTTTAAAGGTGTGAGTGATTCTATTGGGTACATCCAGGTAATCCCCGATAATCTCCCTATTTTTTTTAAACCTTTATTTGTTTATGTTATGACTGGTTCAGCCTACCCTGGGGGTGGAGGGGCTGGTGCAGCATGTGATGCCGGGGAATTGAACTGAAGTCCTTGCGGTTGCCTAAGCTTGCCTAAGCTGGTGCTTTAGACCTCTGAGCTATCTCATCAGCCCCAATCTCCCCATTTTAAGATATGTAATCTTAATCATATCTGCAAGTTTTCTTTATGCTGTCACCTAGCTTCCTTGTTGGTAAATAGTCTTGGAGAAACCTTTTGTGTTTGTTTAACGTATTTGGTTGTTTCAGGGTCTCACTGCATAGCTTGGACTCATGGTGATCCTCTTACTTTCAGCTCCTCGCCACCCCCTCACCAGTGTTAGGATTACAAGTGTGCGCCATTACATCCAGACTCTGGCCAGTTCCTGGGGGATGGGCTGCCATGGCATATGGTGCCCAGGATCAAAATATTGTCTCTATACTTGCCTAATCCTGCCTAAGCAGGCTCTTGGTCAGCTGAGCTATCTCACCAGCCCAGAGAAACCTCCTACGAAGCTTGTTTGCCTCAGAAATGAATACAGAAGAAGCCACCATTAGGTGCATTTTGGCTAGAGGATGGCCGGCAGTGAAGCTGGATTCAGAATCCACATCATTGCTGCCTCTATTGTCCTCAGTTTGTAAGAGGACCACACAGCCAGTTCATTGAAACAAATGCTGTTACAATAACCAAGTGAAATTGGTACACTTACTGACAGGAAAAATCACTTTTGCATTTGCGTGGTCATAAAATGTGAGTTATGGGAAGACGGAATGATGCTTGTTTCCTCTTTAGTAACGATGCCCTATATCCCAACACCCCTGAGGACCAGTGTTGTCTGACCTTTCTAAACCCTGCCTAATCAACATTTAAGAAGTGAAGACACTTCACCAGGAAACTCACCTGGGATTGTGAAATCGATGCCCAGATCCAAGATTGTCCAGGAGGTTGAAGTTCAAGCTTCAGGAAGATGACCCACACAGAGCTAGGTCAGGTGGGGAGCTCCCACAGCCAGGAAAGCTTTTCTGGGTTCAACAAAGGACTGCTGAAAGGGGCCGTGCTTCTCTAATGCTTTCAGGGGCTCCTGGGCCATTTCGTGGGGATGGGTTTTAGTGGCTTTTCCATTTTCACGTCTCTGTGTTCACAGATCTTTGCTCTTTAATGTACCAAACTATAGGAAGGTTGAAAACATGAACACAATAAAAAATAGCACATTTACAAATGAAATTGACCTCAAGTATTGCAGATGCATGAACATTTACGTGATTTCTTCTTGTTGGAGTACTCAAATGGATTCTGGTTTGAGGAAGGCAAGGTATAGACTTAAAACTTTAGGATATCTTTCAGTGCATAAACAAATACTATATGTTCTCTGTAATCCTGAAAGTCTCATTTAAATTGTCTTCCCTGCTTCACTGGTGGTATATAATGCAGTGATTGATATGACTGGTAAAGACTTTTAGCAATAGCCCATCAGTTCTAATCTGTCAAAAAAAGAGAGAGAGAGAGAAAAACATATGTCTATCTAGATGTGGTAATGAATGAACGGATGAGGCAGGAGAGTTACAAGTTCAAGTCTTGCCTGGGCAGCATAGTGAAGTCCTGTCTCACAATGAAATAAATAGATAAACATGTTGGTTGTTGTAGCTCAGTGTGAAAACCCTGGGTTCTAACCCTGTCATAAATAAATAAATAAAAATAAAAATAAAAATAAATTGTGTGTTATGAATTTTATGCAAATTCTTATCCAATGTTGCATGTATACTTTTGATTTAACTAGGATGCTTGCTCCATCGAATGTCCTAATAGAATCTAAAAAAGGGAGCAAACTCTGGGATTACTATAGTGCTTCTACTATTCCCTCCTGGTGCCTCCGCAGGATCTGAGGGAAAGCTTTTATGTGAGAGATAACCCAGACTTGGCCCAGTTCAGAGAATCAGAGCAGTCAAATGACAGAATGGACTTGGCCTTGCCTGAGCTGCATGCCTAGGGTCTATGACAGTGACTACGAAGCACTAGTATGCAACCAACAAGAGTACTGTGCAGAGGTCGGGCATTACACGGGGGAAAGCTGGATCTATAAAATATTCAGTGTGTGAGTTAAGGCATGAAGGATTTGGAAGGAAGCACAAATCATCACAGTACAAATTTTGGATTAAAAACCGTTTAGGTTCAAATGCTTCTGACGCCACCACTTACTAGTTCTGTAAGTTTAAGTTTACTTCTCTGAACTTCTTGCTTTATCTGTAAAATGAGAATAATACCTTAAAGGATTCATGTCAAAATTAAATGAGAAAGCAGGACAAAGGATGGGCATAGTAATTCTTGGTGAATCATTGCTATTATTATTGGAATTTAGATCTTAAAGCTTGCGAGTAAATACCAGAAAGAATGATTGTCTTTTTGGGTAATTGCACAGAAGAGAACCTGCATTTATACAGAACCAAAATAGGAACACTTCAAGACAGAAGAAAGCCAAGGTGGAATCGTTCTGACTCCTAGAGGACAGGTACAATGCAATGAACAGAAGTGTATACATATGGCATTGGGTCCACTGCCTGGACCGGGGCTAGCGTGTTATGTGCTATCTCTTTCAGTCCTTGCAGTAACCCTAGCATGTGGACACGATTACAGTCTACAGCAGTTCATAAATACTGAGACTAAGTTTGAATAATTTTCACTGCGTCCCTCACAGGGTTGAGTTGGAGCTGACATGCAGACCCCAGTTTCTATCCATACTGTGAGCAGAGCGCCACCTGTGGTCAAAGTCTGTAACTGGCTCTTCTTGGGAGTCATTTCTGCAGCTACTACAGGGGTTGACAACAGTTGTTCTTCTGGAACAGCCTCGCCTTTCCAGCCTAAAGCACAGTTCACCAGGACACCTATGACGCAGGGTTATTCAAGACCCTAATCATTGATTGTAACAGTTCCTCCTTCATGTAGTTAATTAATTAGATAAAAGAAAGGCACCTCATTGTAACAAGAGGAACCTATACTATTGGCTTGCTCTATACAAACCAATGAGCAGTCTCCACAATAAGCCACAAAGTAGGCATTATTATTCCCTTATTACTGATAAATAACTGATGCAGAGAGATTAAACAATTTGTCCAAGGCACAGAGTCAACTCCAAGAATAAGATACACTGTCCCGGAAATGTGAATATAAGCCGAGAGAATCAAGGGGACCGGACAGATACTTAGGAAGGCAGAAGTTACCGGCAAGTGAGAGATATTTCTGTGCATTCAAACCTGATGAATTGAGCTGTAAGGACTTTGGAAAGCTAGTTCTTGGGGTGAGGGGCTTTGGGGACAGAGGGCTTGTGAAAAGAGTCACAAAGAATTGAATACTAGTGGAAACGAGTCACAAAGAACCTGGCTCCGTCTGAAAAGTTTATTAACAGTTGTATAACAACATATTTACAAGAAAAAAATATGCTCGTATTTATAGACTTTTCTGTCACATTTGATGAAATACTGAAAACAATTTCTCAGAAAGGAGAGAGGAAAGCATCTACCAGAGAAAGGAAATCATGACTTTTTAGGTTGAACTGCAATTGGTTACCGCCGTTATGATTCTTAAAGATTCCTCTAAATCTTGGCAATTGACAGAAGAAATTATGAAAAGTAGCAGTGAAGTTGAAAAGGACAGAATGCAAAAGCTGCTAAGCACGATTTCAATTTGACGCCCACACATTCCCTCTGGGTAGCTCAACTGACGGCATTTTGACTTGCTGTTTTGAAGCGCCTATTAAAAATCCCACAAGACAGATTATATTCGTGCTTAATTATCATAGAAAATATTCAGGCTAAAGGCTGAAGCTGACTTCAAGAAGACCATCCAAAATGATTGATGATAAAGTTATGTTGATTCCAGGCCAGGTTTTGACATAGACCTTCACTCTGGGATCTAAAGGAGCTCTAGGGGGAAAAAAAGTTATTCCAGAGTTAGCACTAGGTAGTTCCTTTGCTTGTGAGGATGTTGAGTGCCTCTGTCATTATAAATTGCAATGGATGGAGAACCCTCCTACACTTTATGGTTTGCCTTTTGTACCTTTTACTTAATGTTAATATTCTCTAACATTTCCAAGATCAAGTGTCTGACATTTGCTAGTGAATTTAAAAACAAGAAACCAACATGGAACATAGAAAGCAAACACAAGGCAGTGATTTATTGTTTAAAATTTATTCAGTACAGGGTCTTGCTACACAGCTCAGACTCATAGTGATCCTCCTGTCTCAGCCTCCCCAGTGCTGGAAGTACAGGTGTGCACCACCAGGCTTGGTTTCAGGACCAGCAGGGCTTGCCTGGGGTTCTGGGCCAGCACAGCATGTGGTACCAGGGATCAAACTCCGATCCGTACATTTGCCAGGCAGGCAGACATTTAGACCACTGAAGCTATGCCCCCAGTATTTTAAACCAGAAACAAGGGCAAAACAGAGGAGGAAATATTTGGATGGGCATTATGATTATGATCTTTTTATTACTTCTAATAAGAAATAACAATATGACAGTTTCAAAACATGTTAGTAGTACATTTCCAATATTTGATACAATGCATATTGTTGTCCTCCTATTAGTTATACAGAGCACAGGTGTAGACATTATACTTTTTCTAATCATTATTGGTACAATTTTTTTTTTTCATTGAACTAACAGAAAGTAGTTGTATACATAATCCAATGTTCAATAATCACAGTGGGTCATTGGTAAAATTGGCAATGTTGGAAGCTGTTGATTTAAGCCTTTTATAGCTCAGCATACAATCTAGCTTTATGTTTTATGCCTTGTGGTTAAACTTTTCTGCTGGGTGGTTAAGGGCAAGTTTAAGCAAGACCTGTACAGCAAAACATGTAACTTTTGTATCTCCCAAGGTCAGTCAAATCCCCTCAGGATTTACTTTGGAATGATGTACAGAGCTTTGTAGAACTGTTGTCAGTGTAAGCCGTCTGGATGAGTCATGAACATTATTTTGTACTTTTAGGGAAGAGTGTACAAGGTGTTCAGGGTTCCACTACTAGGTTGGACTCATAGTGATCCACCTATTTACAGCCCCCAGGAGCTGGGATTACAGGTGAGCCACCATGCCCAGTCTCAATTGCTATCTCAGCATGCCCCTTAGGTGCAGGGCCATCGATGGGCATTATTACAACAGAATCATATGTTAATGGCAACTACAATTTGTTAAACATAGAGCATGTACTAGGTTCTGATATTCAAGGTGCCCTTTAATATAGATACTGAGCAATCCTCATCAGAAAATCCAAAATAAAACAGTGCTCTAAAATTAGGAGTTGGAACATCTTGGTTTTTGACTTTTTTGGGTTAGGATGTGCAATTAGGAACGCCAGTGCAAATATTCTAAAATCCAGAAAATCTTGAAATCTGAAGCACATATAGTCCAAACATTTCAGATAAGGAATTCTCAACCTGCAAATGAACTTCATTTTGCTCTCACCTGATAGATGAGGACTATAAAGCTTGGAGAATTTAAGCAATGCACATAGGACTGTGGCACTAATGGAGACAGTGGATTGAAGTTGGTCCCAACTGACTGTATGTTATAAAAATCTAGGTCCTCATCTATATGTGCGATTTGAGGCAAGTTATATGATCTCTCTACAGTCTGTTTCCTCATTTCTAAAATATGAGTGTAAAAAATAGCTTTTCCTGCCTACTTTGAAGTCAAGTATCCCAATATATATCTGTTAAATGAATATCCCAGAGTCCACGATCTTGACTATTTTATCCAGGGCCAAATACAGCCACTGTTCAGGTTGCAAATGACAGATTTTGTCTACACTTGGGACTCCTCAACTCTTGTCTGTTGCTATCTTACCTCCAGCATTCAATATTCTTGCTATTTGTTATTTTGCTTTAATCTGTACTTTCATCTGAACCAGCCATTGCTCTCGGATTCTCAAGTGTGATAGGACAAAGTTTTACCTAGCAGAATATGGTGGACAAAGCAATATCAGAGTTTGCTTTTTCTTGTACTTAAAAAGGGATTATACTTTAGGTTTTTAACTATATCTTAGATAAAAGAAATTGGACAAACTACCATAAAGTTTTCTGTCAAATTGGTTTTGTAAATGTGTATAAGTGGCATATCAATATGGCCTGCTGTCTGAGCATTCTTAAACATTTTTAAGCACAGCATACAAATGAAAAGCAATATTTACTCTTACGTTTCTTTCAGTGCTATCTGCTGCAGCCAGGTCTATAAACAATCACAGATAGTTGCTTTGTCCACCATTCCAGATGGTTTGCGGGGCAATTTATGTTGACACATATGCAGGTGTGTTTATTTTTCAAATTTAAATATAATCATTGGCATAATTTAATATTTTTATTTTCATGTCTCCACAGCCAGAAGAAATTCAAACATCTTCATGGCACTAAAGCCTCTTGATTATGTTTGCATAATAATAATGAGAATAATAATAGGTTATTGGTATCTTTTCTTCACATTATCCTGGTATCTTCAAAGGTGGTTCCTTCTTTAGAAAGAGTTCCCTGTATCTCCTAAGTGCAACTTTGTCACTGCCACTCCTATAGATTTACTTTTGTGAGTTTCTAGTCTAGCATACACAGTGGGATCAAAAAATACAGTGAATGTTTAAATTTTAAACATCACTCCGGTAAGAGGTCCCTTGCCAAGGTTTTCCCTCAAGGCACTCGGCCTCACTTCCTACCACACTTCCTCCCGTTGCTCCAGCCACTTCCTGAAGCAGTTCTGGAAGTCCTCTTCCTTGACTGTGTTCGGGGAAGAGCTGGAAACTTCAGGGTGTCAGATCTGGTGAAGAGGTGCAGGAGGACAAGCCATGCTACATTTAGGAGCCTTCTGTGGCACTCGGCAGGGGTGCTCAGGACCTCAGAACACGGCAAGAGTGAATGGGACACATGTGTTCCAAGAAATGGGAGTGTTTTTGAGAGGGATTAATAGCAATGTATCTTTGTAATAAATTGTTAAGGTTTAGTCCTTTATCATGTATTGGACCACAGTAGACCTTCCTGTTCTCTCCCCCTTTTCAATATTGTTTATTCCAACATTTTTTTCTGCTTTTCTATTTTATTTTTTTGCTTTTTTATTTTAAAGAGAATAAAAAATATAAATAAGACATTAGAAACAATCCGAGATGACAGGTGTTCAGCTAGGCTTGTTACATTGTGCATTGTTGCCTTGAATACAGTTGCTCAGATTACCAGTAAAATTGGTCAAAACAACACTTAAAAATTAACTGATCCCTTGGAAAAAACCAATACAAGTGAGTAATAAAATCACCTTAGCTATTCTGTGCATACGCATGCATGGTTATTTTCCCCTTCCTTTATCTTTCTTTTCTCCTTTCTCTCATCCCAATTGTTCCTTCTCTTTCAATGGCTCCTTTCCCTTTTCCTCTGTCTGTTGTACCTTTCAGATTTTATTTACTCTCTCAGGTTCTTCCTCTAGAGAGACAATATGATGCTTACGCACATGGGCCTGCCTTACTTCACTTACGAGTACAGCCTCGAGTTACAACCAGGACCTCTTTTCTTCAGGACTTTCTTAGGCCTTCTGACCTGCATGAACTGGCTACTTTGTATTTTATTCAACATTCTGCGGCAGCTGTATTGTGTTGTTCCTTTTGTATGCTGTATCTTCAGAGTAGAATTCTGTCTTCAGTTTGAGGAGTGTTACTTAAATCACTTTAGGTTCTTCCGATGGTCCTTGGAATTGATAACAGCCGTCAAGGCAAACTCGATGACTTAGATTGCTTAAAAGGAGGGCAGACTGTAGCGGCGTTTCTGACTAGCAAAAACCCTCTGCTGCATGAACATGGAAGTCACACATGGGCCGTTTTCAAGGATAAAGTAAAAGTTTGTTACAGCAAAGAAATACAGACACAGATACCAGAGACACTACCTCATGAGTGGTGTTGCCCTGGATAAGGGATGCCCCTCGTATATATGGGGGCTCCTCTTGGTTTCCTGAACTTCTTGTTTTCTCATCTCAAGGAATGCAGCACTGCTCCTTTGAATAGCCATTTGCCTCCTTCCCGGCTTGAATCACCCAAAATAGCTGCCTGCCTGTTTCCTGTCTGGCAGCTACTTTATTTATTATGTATTTGGTACAGAGTCTACAAGGTCTACAGGATCGGACTCGTAATGATCACAGTGATCCTCCTGTTTTCAGCCTCCCAAGCGCTGGGATTACATGCGCGCCCCACCATGCCCAATCTCAATCTCAGTTTCAGTGTGCCCCCTGGGGCAGGGCCAGCATGGCGCGCAGCAGGGATTCAACCCCAGTCTCTGGACTGCCTAAGCAGGTGCTTCAGTCTGCCGAGCTATCTGGCCAGCCCTGGCAGCTACTTTAGAGTGCTAAAGGCTCCCTTGCATAGGACACACCCGGACTGTATAGCCTGCAGCCAGGCTGCAAGTCCATTTCTTTTACTTTTCATTTATGTATTTGGTACAGGATCTTCCTACGCAGCTCGGACTTGTAGTGATCCACCTATCTTGAGTTTCCGCAGCGCTGGGATTACAGGCATGCACCACCACACCCAGAGTGGCTCAATGCACGTAGGGGCCGGGGCCAGCGCAGCACACAGAACTGTGATCAAACCCTGGGTCCTGTGCTTGCCAAAGCAGGCGTTTAATCTGCTGAGCTGTGTCGCCGGCCCTTACAAGTCCATTTCTGTAGCTTGCTTGCTTTTTGGCCTTAAGCAAGTGAATTGATTTACTTTAAGGTCCTCTTGGCCTCAGAGGGTCCTGGAATATTAATCCTGTGGTTTCAGATAATTGCCAATTGCCAATTGCCCCATAAGCAGCTTTTACTATATTAATTGGAGGAAATGTTGAGGAAGAAGTGCCCTCCGGCTGGACACGCCCAGGAGGTCCACGCTGACGTGTGTGGGTTACCAGAGTTATGCTGAAAACTAAACTGATACAACGGGCTCCCTGCATCTTCCAGTTCTGTATCTCAGGACTCAACCAGCCGTGAATCGAAAATGTTTCAGAAAAGAAATGACGTCTATGTTGAACGTACAATGACGGTTTTGTAATCATTTTTTCTTACAATCTCTAATCAATGTAGTGTAATTGCTCTTTATATAAAATTTCCATGTATCAGACAAAGTAACCTAGATTGGATTTAAAGTATACAGGCCAATAGATGTAGATTATATGCAAATACTGTGTCACTTTATATGAAGAACTTGAGCTTCCACAGATTTTGGTGTCCTAAGTCCAACTTTTCTCTTATATTAAGGAACAACTACATATATTTTCAGTCTTTCTCTGTAAACATCAAGTATTTTTCGCTGGTACATTTATCCCTAGGTGAGGACACATTGCCCACATAAATATTGAAATGAGACCAAGTTGGCTGAGACTGAGAAGAAATGTGTCAATTTCAGTGACCTTAATTGCAAACAAGGTGGTATAACTAAATCCAGTGAAGCTCAGCTGGGACTATCCTGAACTAACATAACTATGACAAATGAACAAGTTATTCAAAACCATTTTTAATTTTTATTTTTATTACGGTGCTTTCAGTATTTGAATGCTAGCTTAACTTGCCAATTTTCATCAATTACTTGTGACTCTGAAAACTGAGATTGTTTTAGACTATAAATAATCGCTTAAGGAAACATGCTTGGTTTGGTATGTTTGCTAAAGATATACCTTCCAGCAGGTATAGTAGAAAGTCAGTTATTTTTACACAAAAGCTGTGTCCTAGTAATGTTACTGCTGCAGAAAACAAACCAAACAGAGGCAGAAATAGCACCCAGGACGTTTAGGAGGCAGTGTATTACATGGGTGGGCTACTGACAAAGAGCTCGCCTAAAGACTCAGAGCCCCACCCTGTAGTGTTTCAGGGCTTTTAAAGGGATAGTGAGGGAGGACGTAGAGTCAGATGTGGTCCATGTGACTTGATGGTTGGGTGACATCCGGGGTTGCTGAAGGAGGTTCCATAGCTCAAGTTTCATTACAAGGCCATTAGTTACACAGGCATGAGTTGCACACAAGAAGATGTGTCATAGGTGAAGTTCCAGGGCAAGGCCATTAGGTACAAAGGCAACAAAGAGAGGCATTTATAAAAGGCAGAAGTGTTCTGTCATCATCTTGTTGGGCTTGTGCTCTTGGTATTAGCGGGCATCCAAGGCTTCTGTTTAACATTTTAATTCTCCCCTTTACAATTATCAGAGTAGGCCTGGCGGTCTATCACAGCCGACTAAGCGCTTGCTTAGGTAAGCACAGGGCCCAGGGTTCAGTCCCTAGCACCACATGCCTCGCCAGCCCTGCCCTCAGGTGCACTGAGCCAGTGAGGGAGTCTGGGTGTGGTGGTGCATGGCTATTGTCCCAGCCCTAGGGAGACACAACTACCAGAGTGACAGGAAGCTCTTTGGACTATAGCTTAGATTTTATTTATTTGTGGTGTTGTGGACTGAATTGAGGGGTTTTGCCCTCAGCTACATTCCCAGCCCTTTTTATTTTTTATTTTGAGACACCGTATGGCTAAGTTGGTAGGCCTAAGCTCAAACTTAGGATCCTTTCTTCTCAGCCTCCCAAGTGCTAGAATTCCAGGTGAGTGTCAGCATGCCTGGCTTAGACTGGGATTTAAATTTGAATACATGGCGACTAACCTCCTGTTCCAGCCCAGACCCAAATTGCACCGCTGGGAGCTGAGCCTGCACGCCAGCCGCGGGTAAGCTCCCTGCGCCCCTCTGCCCCGCCTCTGCGTTCCCGCGACTAACTTCCTGTTCCAGCCCAGACCCAAATCGCACTGCTGGGAGCTGAGCCCACGCGCCGGCTGGATCAGGATCCTTGGCCTGCCTTCCCTTTCCCCGCGCCCCCCCCCCCTTTTTTTTGAACACCTCCAGCCCAAGCTCCAGCACCAA
>PVJA010034507.1:0-22496 GCA_004027025.1 Myocastor coypus | reverse complement strand
TTTTTTTTTTTTTTTTGGGGGGGGACCAGGGTTCAAACTCACAACCTTGCACTTGCCCAGCAGGCACTTGTGCCTCGGAGCTATCTCCCCAGCCCCTCCATAGTTTTTTAAATCACACTTGTTTAAAAAACTCACAACTAGCTGGGTGCGGTGGCTCACGCTTGTAATCCCAGCACTCGGGAGGCTGAGGCAGGAGGATTGGTGCGAGTTCGAGACCAGCCTGGGCTACAAAAGTGAGCTCAAGGCCAGCCTCAACTGCATAGCGAGACCCTGTCTCAAAAAGACCAAAAAAAAAAAAAAACAAAAAAAAAAAAACCTCACAACTGCTTCAGAAAGTGGCAAGAATAGTGGGATGAATGTGTTTAAATTGAGGGGGAACATTTTCAGGGGGATTAAACTTTGATCAGTAATGCCTTGTCACATGAATAGTATGCAGGGCCCGGCAGGATGGCTCAGTGGTCTAAAGCGCCTGCTTGGGAAAGCTTGGGAGGCTTCAGGGACCGCGGTTTGATCCCCGGCACCACATGCTGCGCCAGCCCTGCCTTTGGGGTGGGCTGAGCCGGCCATAAAAATGAGTGAATAAACAAAGGTTCTGAAACAAGAAAAAAATAAATAAATAAAATGAATAGTATGCAAATGTTTTCATCATTCTGTTATTTGAGACACTGCTTTTAACTACCGAGCCACATTGCCTCAGAGTGCTGCTTATAAATTTGTACTCTTATTATCCTGTTGTGCATCATTCTTAAAAACACTTTGAAGGAAACATTCGCCTTCTTAAATAAATTCATTTTGCTGCAGCTAAAATCTAGGCCCTTCCCATGCGAGTGTGTTATTAGGTGCCTGGGACAGGGTGGAGCTCTGTGGGTTAGTCCTTCAGAATTGGAGTGTTACAGAGACTTCTGTCTCTTGGACTTTGCTTTTCTAAGTTGGTTATTGGCACAATTTAGATACACACATCATGGTCACATTCATCATAGGGAACCTGTACGTGGTATATCTCAGTTCTTTTCTCCTTCCCTCCTTAGATTTTTAATATTTTCTTCATTAGCAATTTTTTCTTTTATAGCCTTTCGTGAATTTGCAATTTCTTGTGCTCTTTTGAAACAGCAATTCCAAGATTGTATTACCTGAGAGCTATAAGGTGACTGACCATATTGAGTAATTTTTGGACACAAAAAATGCTTGAGTGTAGGGTTACCTGATCTTATCTCTTAACTGTGTTTAATACATTGCTGCCAAAGTATGTATTTTCCTTTTCCACAAGTAAGCTATTTTGTTTCATGTCCTCAGCTTGGTGTGAATGTGCTGAGTTGCTTATTTTCTCATGCATTTACTCCATGTGACCTCCTTTGAGCTATCTCTTTGTACTGCTTCTTGAGATTTTAACTCACTCAAAGATACTATTGAGCTGGGCATGGTGGTGCACGCCTGTAGTCCCAGCACTTGGGAGGCTGAGGCAGGAAGATCGGTGCGAGTTTGAGACCAGCCTGGGCTACAAAAGTGAGCTCAAGGCCAGCCTGAACTGCATAGCGAGACCCTGTCTCAAAAAGACAAAACAAACAAACAAAAGATACTATTGAGCTATGTTACAGTTCTCAGCTCTTATTTATGTATTATCTTTTTGTACTGAGAATTGAACTCAAGACCTTGTGCTTGCCAGGCAGGTACTTAAACCACTGAGCTATCTCCCCAGCCTTTGTATTTTTCTTTTTTAAGAGATCTTGCCATGTTGCCCAGACTAGCCCTGAACTCCTGGACTGACACAATGCTTCTGCTACAGCCTCCTCAGTAGCTGGGACTGTGCTATGTCCTAACCACACCCAGCTCTCTGCTCTTCTTAAAAGCTTAAGGGGGCTGGGGAGACAGTGCAGTAGAATAAGTGCTTGCCTGGCAAGCACAAGGACCTGAGTTTAATCCCTGGTTCTGAAAAAAAAAAAAAAAAAAGCTTAAAGATAGCTATATATACATGGCATTTCTGAAACTGGACCTTAAAGGTTGATTTCCTTTTGCTGCAGTTGTAGACAGTTAAACAGCAAATTTTGAAAAACTGAAAGCTGTGATAATGTGTTTCTTGACTTTCTTCTCCTTTCCCAGGTACAAGAACATTCCACAGATGTCATTTGATGATACCGAAAGGGAGCCAGACCAGACCTTTAGTCTGAACCGGGATGTTACAGGGGAGTTAGAGTATGCTACAAAGTAAGCTCACGACCTGACTTCTGCCCTCTGTGACTCAGTTTACTTTTGGCCAATGTCCTGCTCTCTCAGCATATGAGAAATGAGTCAAAACTTGGAGGAGGCTTGATCTTTGGCTTGGTCAATCTTTGGCAGAGTCGGTGCAAGCCACAAACTTGTCAGCTTGTAAGCACTTGGCATATCTGGATGAGTTCGTAGCTTGGTCTTGGGAAATATGTTTTCAGAATTCCCCTTTGCATAGTGGCCTTACAGAGACTTGTGTTACATGTGACCACCTTATTTTTTCTTCATTAGTTTTGTCTTTAAAGGGAGAGGACAACACCAAACATCCTATAGTGTCCCTGCTTGGTTAGACAGCCTTTCTCGTTCCTCTTCCTGCAGTGTTTGTTCTGTTGCCTTGGATGGCTTCTGGCAGGCACTCAGCAGATGTCCACAAAATTAATTGCTTGCCCAGAGGGCCCAAGAGTGTTGTTTGACATTTGCCTGGGCTTTGCCACAAGTTGGTGCTAAAGTTGTTTTTGCTGGTGACAAGATGCTTGCTGGTCAGTAACCTGTGTCTTTTCTCCCTCTTTTTCATGCTCAAGAATTTCTCGTTTTTCAAATGTCTATCATCTCTCCATTCATATTTCAAAAAACTTTGGAGCAGATACCACAAAGGTCTTCTATATTGGCCTGAGAGGAGAGTGGACTGAGGTGAGAGGGGCTGCAAAGCGTGGGTCTGCCCCTGAGGAGCAGGTGCTGTCAGAGGGGGAGGCAGATTAATGCACAGTGTTTCCCTTTCATGTTCTTCATCTTACATGATCAGAGCCAAAGGCGTGGCTTAGTGCTGAAGCCTGTGCTTAGCTTATAGGAAGCCCTGGCTTAATCCCCAGCACCAAAAAACAAGACACCTCGATCATTCCTTTTTTTTTTTTTTTGGCAGAACTGGGGATTGAACTCAGGCTCTTGTGCTTGCCAGGCAAATGCTTACTCTACTGAGCTGTCTCTTCAGCCCCAACACCTCAATCATTCTTGTTGTAGGCACTAGAGATGAGATGATAAATAAGATGGACTGCTTTCTGTTCTCACGGTGCCCTCATTAGAGGAGGGAAGATGGGTGGGGAAGTGGATTTCTCCATTGAGGTGAATCCCTGATGATGATCTTTATGGGCTCATCAGGATGAAAAGAGGGGTCTTCAGAGATGGCCCTAGGAAAGAACTGGACTAGGATCGCTCCTGTTTGCTCTGGGAGTGGTTATTCTTTCCTGGCTGGCTGACCTAGTCTGTTTTCTTTCAGCTTCGGCGACACGAGGTGACCATCTGCAACTACGAAGCATCGGCCAACCCGGCAGACCACCGGGTCCATCAGGTCACCCCACAGACACACTTCATTTCCTAAGGCTGGCCTAGGCACCCACAGATGCGCTGCGTCAGGGAAGATGTACAACGGCCTGTTCAGAGGGGGGAGATGAAGTTCCAGCAGGAGGGGCTGCCACAGCCTCTGCCAAGCCTTGTCCTTGGGTCTTGCTGTGGAAACCTGGCCTCTAGAAGATACCACACCACTGGGAGAGTGGAGTAGGTGCTGAGGGACAGTGGTCATTCTCTAGGGCACTACAGGAATTGGGTCTTAAGCTGGGTGGCATCTCTCAGTCATGGATAATGCTTGCTTTTCCAGCCAGTGTGGCTATGGAATCCCAAGTGTCTTGGTTTGTGGCAGGATTTTGTGTGACTTGTTTGTTTATAAATTGGAAACTCCTGGGCTGTAGGAAACCTTCTGAAGCCTCAGCACTGTATGAGCCATCGAGAGGGCCTCCAACTAGAAACTCTTGTCCCTGCTTGCTTGTCCTTGTCGTCGTTCAGTATCTTGTCAAGTTGCCCCGCTTGGGGGTTGTCTGTCATGCACAAGTGTACATGGTTAGAGCCAGAAAGGCAGAAGTCTCCTGATGACATGTGACAGCTTGCAGGGAGAGGTCTGCTTTTCTGCTGCCTCCTAAGCGGTCTGAGGCGAGTATGGAAGTCATCGCTGTACTTGTGGGCAACCTGGCTGGTATAAGATGGAGACTTAGTTCATATCTCATGGGAGGGCAGAGAGCATAACTCAGCAGCTGCCTGGCAAGCATGAGGCCCTGAGTTCAATTCCCAGTACCAAAAAAAAAAAAAAAAAAAAAAGAGCCTCTGGGAACCTCCTTAATGTTTATTAGCTTCTAACTTGCGTTGTGAGCCCTGTGCCTGGGTTTGGAGGTCTCTTGAGTTCTGTTCATGGCTTTCATTCACTGTGACTAATAAGCTTCCTAATAAATCCTTGCAGACTCCATGTTTGCATCTTTTGGGCTCTTGGTGTTATTGATGAAGCTTTCGTTTTACTGCAAACTGTATTAAACTTTGGAATTTTCATTTTGATTTAGGTAGATTATAAGAAGTGCCACAGTTAAATGAGGCTAGATCAGTTGCTCCAGGAGAGTTCAAACTTGTGGGCCCGGCATGGTGGCACACATGTGTAACCAACACTTGGAAGGATGAGGCAGGAGGATCGCTGTGCGTTTGAGGCCAGTCTGAGCTGCTTAGCAAGACTTAAAAACAACAGGGCACCTCTGTGCAATATGGTAAAAATACTCCTACACCCACATTTCACAAGGAGGACACACATTAATGAAGGAAAGGTATGTGCAGAGTGGTAGTTATAAAAACAAGGGAGAAGAGATTCTGAGCACATCAGAAGACCTTCAGGTGACGAAGGTGGACTGGAAGCTTTGGATTTAAAATTTGAAAGTCAGCATGGCAGTTTAAGTACAGTAGCTGAAAAGGAGATTTGATATGGTCAATATTACAGCCCTTGTTAAAGTAGAAATACTTTACTGTTGAACTTGATCATCTTCAGAGAATTCCTCCAAGCCCACTCTGTTATCAGAAGAATATAGCCACTTTCTCTACATTGTCTTCAAGTCTGCCACCTCTAGTGGTGTCAGGCCTCAAAATTCTAAAATGCAGTCTGGCTGGGCTTGGTGGTGTGTGTAATCCCAGCATTCAAGAGGCTGAGGCAGGAGGATCACTCCATGTCTAAGGCCAGCCTGGGCTACATAGCATAACTGTCTCAAAAAGCAAACAAGCCCAGACTGAAATAGAGTACAAGTGCCATTTAGGATGTAATAAGCGTTACACCCAAGATGATCAGCTGTTGAGGGATGTGTGGGGGGGGGCCCTGGTTATTGAATCCTGGGCCTTGCATATGCTCAGCACGCACTGTATCAATGAGCTAGTTTGTAGTCCTTCAGCTGGATATATATTTTTTTAATTTTATTTATTTATTTTTTTCTTGTTTCAGAACCTTTATTTGTTTATTCACTCATTTTTATGGCTGGCTCAGCCCGCCCCGATGGCAGGGCTGGCGCAGCATGTGGTGCCGGGGATCGAATCGCGGTCCTTGAAGCCACCCAAGCTTTCCCAAGCAGGCGCTTTAGACCACTGAGCTATCCCGCCGGGCCCCTCAGCTGGATATTTTTGAGGAATAAAAGAAGAGCTATGTTTTAATTTGGACAAGGGGAAAGACTGGGTTAGAAATCTCACAGAAGACTGGCCTTTCAAAGGTTCCACTAGTAAAGTGTGCCTCACAGCTCCTGCGAGTGGGGCTTTGGATTTCAAGATTGGCTGTGAAGAATTTCCTGAATGAGCCCTGTTATCTCAGGTATCCTGATGTTGCCAGAGGAGCGTGGTTTCTTCCGTAAGCAGGTGAAGCTGGGATTCTGCGAGTAAGAGGTGCAGCTGTGTGTTTCCTCTAGCTTTCACCCTTTAGTTTTGAGGTCCAGTCCTGGATCCTTGGCTCGCTGGGATCTCATGTGCCGCGTTTCTTCCAGAATCTGAGTATTTTAAGCTCCATCTCTGTGACCTGCTGGGTTCTCTAGACCAACCCACCTCTTGGCCTGGGGAAAAATGGCTTTGTTGAGCTTCCAAGTTTGTACTATTTTATTTTGGTTCAAAAAAAAACTTGTTAGGTTAAGCTGGGAGAAAGTCCTCAGCTGCTAAGGGACAAATGTGACTCATTTCCTGTTTTCAGAGCCTCACATGTTCTTGGTCTTTCAGGGACTTGGTCTTTCAACTCCATCTGCTTCTCAGTCTTTCTGTGGACCCTGGCCCCTATTTTTACTTTACTAATGAAGAGATGACTCAGTCCTGACCAAAGGAAACACTTTTTTGTTGTTCCTGGCTCATTTCAGAGTGGCATTTTGTGTACCCTGTATGGATGGCACTGCTTGCAAAGGTCAGGTCTAAGACAGCCCTGTCCGTGCCTGTCCAGTTCTCCGGAGACAGCCTGTGGTATCTTCCCAGGGCCCTCTTTAGAGTTGATTAAGGCCTCACGCTGTGATTTCAGTGTATAAAGCATGTTCACACCATTTTAACCTAACAGCAAAGCTACGAGGCCGAAAAGGTGGTTATTATCACCACTTTATAGCATAGAAAGCAGGTCAAGAAAAGATGAGGGTGTAACTTGTAGCTGTTTATTTACTTCCTTTCTCTGAGCCTCGGTTTCCTCATGTTTAAGCATGTTGGACTAGATGACATAAGGTCTTTTAAGGGCAGAGTATATGATTCCTTCCGTGATTCATAAAGCAAGAAAACTAGTAGCAGGGGCCGGGGGATAGCTCTGTAGAATAAGCGCTTGCCTGGCAAGTGCAAGGTCTTGAGTTCAAACCCCAGGCCCGAAAAAAAAAAAAAAGAAAAGAAAAAAAAGAAAACGCGTAGCCAGTATGAAGAAGTGGAAAACTGCAGTGAGCAGTATGAGGACCACAGTTAAAAAGCGCATGTTTAGGAGTTTTGCTAAGTGATCAGCTAACAGCTGCTGTGATGATGGATACATTTATGTGTTCCATAGTAGTTATTTTACTATATATCTATCTGATATACAAACAATAAAATGTTGAATATTAAAAAAAAAAAAAAAATCACTGGCCAGTTCCCAAGGTCACAAGTCCTGGGCGTGCCTGCCAGGGAATGAGAAGGTGGCAAACTTCGTGCCAACAGTGTGAGGAGGGCCTCGCCCTTTCCGACCGGCTGTCTCCAGGAGGCGTCGTGTCCTGTCTGGATGGTGTGGCGGGGGCCTTGCCCCGGCGGACGCTGCAGGTGGGTGCGAGCCCCGGGGCGTGGCCCCACTGCCGGCAACATGGCAGCTCCTAGCCGGGGAGGCCGGCCGGCTTCCGGGTTCCGTACCGCCGGCCGGGCGACTTCCGGCAGCGCGATGGCTGGGTTCCCGGGACTCGAACGGAAGTTCCGGCGGGGGCGGCCGAGGGGGAAGAGTGTGTGCCTGTGGGAGAAAGAAAATTGCCGGAGCGGTCGCAGAAGCCCCAGGGAGCGAGGTACCCGGGCGGGCGGAGCGGGACCGAGAGGGCGGTGTGGCGACCGCCGGCTCCGGCGTAGGGGGACGGCGCGGCCCGGAGGATGGGGGCGGGGAGAAGGTGCGAAGGCGCTGTCCAGTCCTGGGGACTTCGGGAGTGCAGCGGGGCCGGCCGAGGGGCTGTCCGGCCTGAAGAGAGGGACTCCGCGGTGGGAAGGGACAGATGCCATTGTGGGGCGGGAGCTTCGGCGGGGCCAGAACGTGGAGGCCCCCTCCGGCAGGTGCGTGTCCCGGGCCGGGCTGGCAACCGCCTCTGTGGGGAGGCGCTGGCCCTGGTCCGGGCAGAAGTTCCCCTGGCTTATCCGGGGGAGACCCTGCGTCCTGTTGGGAGGAGGAAGACACCAGGTTGAGAATGGGACACCCCGCGAAGAGAGGGCTCCAGGGGTAGGCAGCAGTCCCCAGCGAGAAGGAAGGGAAGCCTAGCGTAGGGCGGCCGGTGCAGTCCCCTTGGGGAGGGACGCGCCAGGGTCAGTGCCTAGGTCCTCGGAGAGCTGCCTGCTGGGCAGGCACGAGGGGGGCGCTGCAAGGTGGGAGCTGCTGGGAGGGCTCCCTGCGAAGGGTGGGCACTTCAGAGGCAGGTAGCGGAAGCTTCCGGAGTTTGGAGGATGCTAAGGACGGGGAGGGGCCAGCCGGCCTGACATTCTTTTGTGTGTTGGGGAGTCCCAGAACCTGTTTAGCTGGGGGCCCACTTGGAGTCGGTGTCGACAGCAGCTGCAGGTAGCCTCATTCCCGGGGGGGCGTGGAGCACCAGTTGGGGGGCGGGTGGCAGATGGAAGTCCTTATGCTTCTGGGGGACATAGGCAGCCCCCAGGGCTCTGGGAATTTTGAAGCCAGAAACTGCTGTGAAGGCTGGCGGGGAGGAAAGGAGGATGGAGATGGGGCTGGAAGCTTATTTCCCTGGCATCTCCTTTCCCTTTGTTTCCCAGTAGGTCTTGGAGCTTGGCTGAGGGGACTTAGGGGCTCTAGAGAAGGGAGGATTCGAGCTAGGGAGGATGCAGTTACCACTGAAGAGCCTCAGCGGGGGTCAGTAGGGACCACCGGCCTCCTCTGCCTCAGCTTTGAGCCCTGCCCTGCCCTGCCCACCTGCAGCAAGCTTGGGCTCCAGCTGGGCCAGAACCAGGCAGGAGTGCCAGGCCCCTGAGGTGGCTGCCTCTGCTTTCCAGCCCTGCCATGAAGGCAGACAGACATCTGTCTTTCTTCCTCGGGACTTCTTGCCTGCCTTCTCTCTGTCCTCCAAACCTGCTGCTGGCAGGAGCAGAGATAGCCTGGGTGGACCCCTGGAGCTCCCCTACCAGCCCTGCTCTTGACCCCAGCCCCTCCTTTGTGCAGGCCCAGCCTGCAGGCAGCCCTGCAGTGTATGTGTGGTAACACCATGTCTGTGCCCCTGCTCACCGATGCTGCCACCGTGTCTGGAGCTGAGCGGGAAACGGCCGCAGTAAGGGACCCCTTTGGCCTGGGCAGCCCTTGGGTAGAGGTGTGGGTTTGGGTACAGCCAGAACTGCTGGGGAACTGGCTGGAGGGGGCATGGGAAACATGGAGGTGGCAGTGGTGAGAGGGATGTAGCCTGAAGCCAGAGGCTTGGGTTTAATAACCTGTTGGCTGTCACCTTGGCTCACCCCAGGTCCTTGGGGGTAGGGAAGGGCAGGCTGAAATTAGACGATCTACAGGGGAACTTACTCACCTTCCCTTCTCTGACCTCCAGGTTATTTTTTTGCATGGACTTGGAGACACAGGGTGAGTGGGTTGGGGGCTTCCTTGGAGAGGTGGGGCGGGGCCTGGCCAGCAAGGCTGCCTCCTGGTCCCCTTCCTGCTCGGAGCCTTCTCTCCCTTCCCTCCCACAGGCACAGCTGGGCTGACGCCCTCTCCACCATCCGGCTGCCTCACGTCAAGTACATCTGTCCCCATGCGTGAGTTTCCCCAGCAAAGGAGGGGCTGGGGGCTTCTTTGGGGGTCACCAGCAGTAGGGATGCCCCTGTGCTGTCTGTCAGCTGCATCCTAGAGCGTGGGCTCAGAGCAGTCAGATGTGCCCAGTTCAGCCTCAGCTCTTAGGGAGCACACAAGATTGAGGTTCAGCACCAGCCCTAGGCCTGGGGTCTCCTAGACCAGGGGCTTCCATGCCCCTGCCTTAGGTACTCACCCACCGAGCTGGAAGCTGGTCACCCCTGGTAAGCACTGGGCTTTGCTTCTGCATCCATAGCTGATCTCCCAGCTACAGTCTGTTGCCCCACGTGGCAAGTTGCCTGGCAACACCTTAAACACACGCCCTGCCTGCTGGGAGGGGCCCCAAGGGGCCTCTGTGCTATGGTTTCCTGCTCCCTCCCTAGCCTAATGGGTTCTTCTCACTGTCCCTCCCCAGGCCTAGGATCCCTGTGACACTCAACATGAAAATGGTGATGCCATCCTGGTGAGTGCGCTGGGACAGATGGGGGCAGATGGGTGCTGAGGGGGAGGCAGTGTCTGGCCTGGGGCTTTCAGCAGCCACCATCTTGCTCCCCAGGTTTGACCTGATGGGACTGAGTCCAGATGCCCCAGAGGACGAGGCTGGCATCAAGAAAGCTGCAGAAAACAGTAAGGGCCCAGCCTCTCCTCTGCATCCCCTCCTGTCCCTGGGAGAGCATGGGCCTGGCCCCCTTGGGGCCAGCAGCTACCCCCAATCCAGTCCTGCCCTTCCCTGCAGTCAAAGCCCTGATTGAGCACGAGATGAAGAACGGCATCCCTGCCAACCGAATTGTCCTGGGCGGCTTTTCACAGGTGAAGGTCTGCCAAGGGGGAGAGGCTGGGTGGCTGAGCTGTGTCCCCTGACCTGGTATCTTCTCCTCCCTCCAGGGTGGGGCCCTGTCCCTGTATACAGCCCTTACCTGCCCCCACCCTCTGGCTGGCATCGTGGCACTGAGCTGCTGGTTGCCTCTGCACCGGAACTTCCCCCAGGCGAGTGTCCCCTTGGTCTCCTACTGCCCTTGAATGTCCTTGAGGCTTGGCATTGCTTTGCCCTCTGAGCCCTGTTGGCCCACAGGCAGCCAACGGCAGTGCCAAGGACCTGGCCATCCTTCAGTGCCATGGGGAGCTGGACCCCATGGTGCCAGTACGGTTTGGGGCCCTGACAGCTGAGAAGCTCCGGTCCGTGGTCACACCTGCCAAGGTCCAGTTCAAGACATACCCAGGTGTCATGCACAGCTCCTGTCCTCAGGTCAGTGGGAAGCTTCCTGCCCCTTCCCCTCACCTTCCGCTCTCCAGCTAGGTGCCTCACAACCTCCTCTTGCCCCCCAGGAGATGGCAGCTGTAAAAGAATTTCTTGAGAAGCTGCTGCCTCCAGTCTAACCAGAGTCGCTGGCCCCAGTATGGTTCCCCAGCTCACAGGGGACCCAGCAAGAAAGTGTGGCACCATCTTGGATCTGAACTGGTCCAGCCCTCGTTTCCCCCTCCCCGCCCCATCCTCTTCCCACAGGCCTCTGGGGCAGGCGACCAAGACCTGGCCAGGCCTTCCCTCCTGGCCTCAGCCACCTGGCAGTCTGCAGCAGGGTTGGCTGCTTTCTTAGCCTGCTTCCCTGGGGGCGGGCCCAGCAGCAGCATTGGAGGGGCTGTTGGCAGCTGGAGAAGGGCCCAGCCACTGACCCACTCACTCAGGACCTCATTCTCTAGCCCCGCTTTGGGCCCCCTCCTGCGACCTCAGGGTTTGGCCCTTGGGGCCCTCCCAGGCCCCCACCCCAGTGGTTCTGCCCTGATAATCATATGTCTCTTCTCTGCCTCACTGCAGCTGCTTCTCAGTCATGAATGTGTCCATGGCCTGGGGCCCCTGGCCGCACCCTCGCGCAGGATGTGGGTGAGGAGGTGGAGCCCTTTAAGGGCCTTCCTCAGTGTCCCGCTTGGGGCTGGACCCTGCCGCCCCTCAACCTCTAGGCCTGGAGCCTTGAGGCTGGATCGAGGCCCAAGGTCTCCCCTGGCTGTGTCACCTCCACTGTGTCCCCACTCTAGGGCCAGGGAGGCAGTGGGGGAGCAGTTTTGTCTCGTCTTCTGTCTCCATGTGGTTTTGAGTGTTTTTCTTGTTGTGTCCTGGATTCCGATAAAATTAAATCGTTCCCTAAACTGTCAGGTCTGCTTGATGGTATTCATGCAGTACAGAATGACCATCTGTGAGAATCTGTTCCAGTAAAAGAAAACTTTTTATTTTAAATAATTTGGAAAGTTCCCTGGTAGCAGTGTCATTTGGTTCCCGGGAGGAAGGTGTGGTCCCACAGCCCTGCTGCTAGCCTGCGTTTGGTGGCCCGGGAGACATGTGCAGGGCACCTTGGTTCCTGGTCAGCAGTGCCTTTGGCCTCCTGCTGGTGGGCTGAGTGGGCCCAGCTGGGCTCTGAGGTAGGGTGGCCTTGGCTTGCCCCTAGCGCTCTGGAGCCTGGGGTTGTGCCAGGGCTGGAGAACGGACAGTTGCTTCCCTCTTCCTTTCTGGTGTGGGGCAATGGCAGGGGCTCAGGCCTGTGCACTGAAGCCTGATGGGTTCTGCTCCTGCCAGCGCCAGAGGTCTTCACCTGTGACAGAGTTGGTGGGTGGTCAGCACCTGGCCTGAGAACAGCCCCCTCCCCTGAGTCAGGCCAGCACTCACACATCCTGTCCAGCCCCAGGGCTGCTGTCCAGCCCAGTTCCTTGTGGGCCAGGCTGGGGTTGGCATAACAGGCAGCCACGTCGCCTTCCCGCCGTGCCACCACTTTGTACGGAATCTGCAAGATGCATGTGGCTGAAGCCTGGCTGAGCTGGCCCTTGGTCTCACCCCTGCTGTACAGGGCAGGCTGAGGTGCTAGGATGCCTGTCGGGTACATGAGCAGGAAGGACCTACCTTCCTTCCTGAGGCCTTCTCCATGGCTTGGACCATCTGCAACACCGAGTAGCCTGTGCCAGTACCCAGGTTGTAGATCTGCCCAGAGAACAGGGTTAGTGGAAGGGGCTGGACTGGCCGCTGCCCTGGGCCCCATCTGCCCAGGATCTGCCGCTTCTGGCCTCTTTCTTCCATTCCTACCCGGCAGCCGCACTGCTCCTCCAGCTTCCTCAAGGCAGCAATATGGCCCTTGGCCAGATCCACAACATGGATGTAATCCCGGACACCTGTGGAGGAGCTGGTTGGTGGGGAGCTGGTTCTGCCTCAGTTTCTCTCCAGGGCCTCCAATCCTGGCCCTAGGCTCACCTGTGCCATCCTCTGTGTTGTAGTCATTGCCAAAGACATTCAGTGCCTCCCGTCGCCCGATTGCCACCTAGGGGCAGAGGTCTGGTCAGTTCCTCCTAGGTCACTGCACTAGTTGTATGCTGGGGTACCCTGCATACCTGGGAGACGTAGGGCATGAGGTTGTTGGGGATGCCCTGGGGGTCCTCGCCGATGCGGCCTGATCCATGGGCCCCCGTGGGGTTGAAGTACCGCAGCAGCACCGCATTCCAGGCCTATGGGGCTCAGGTCAGGTCATGGGGTGGACAGAGGTCTCAGCAATGTGTCCCAGCTGCATCCTGGGCCCTCTACCTCCCCTCTGTCCTCTGTTTCTCCAGAAATAAGCTCCCCATCAGTGCTGTGACTCTGGACAAATCCCTGTCACTTTGGAGCCCCAGCTTCCTCCTAGGGTAGGCAGGGGGTGTTTGGATCCCTTCAGCCTCAGGGGCCTCACCTTGTCTGCGCGGCACAGATCTTGGATCATTTCCTCAATGAAGAACTTGGACTTGCCATAGGGGTTGGTGCAGCCCCCCGTAGGGTGGGCCTCATCCAGGGGCAGGTATTGGGGGTTCCCGTACACGGTGGCTGAGCTGCTGAACACCAGGTTCTTCACCCCATGGGCCTGCATGATCTGGCCAGGAGGGGAGGCGTCAGTGGCCCGCACTTCATGCCAGTCCTGCCCCTCACCATTCAGGGGTGGGGGCGAGGTCACCGGCATCTCATTTACAGCTGTAGAAAGTCAGGAGCTGGAGAAAGCCACGAGTCTTGGGTGACACTGCACGGCCTTGTTAGGCTCCCACACGAACACTTCCCTGCTGTGGTGGGCTGTGTGCCTGCGCCAGGCCTCTCTCACCTCTAGAAGCTGGATGGTCCCCGTCAGGTTAACTCTGTAATAATCCAGGGGCTTCTGCACCGACTCACCCACAGCCTTGAGCCCAGCAAAGTGGATGACGGCCTTAAAGTTATGCTGTAGGGGCAAAGCAGGGCATCAGATGTGGTTCTGGCAGCCTGTCCTTGGCAAAGGCCCTACCTGCTGGCATCTACCTTCTTGAAGAGACGCTGCAGGGCCACCTGGTCCAAGATGTCCATCTCCTCAAACTCCACAGGGCAGCCTGTCAGCTCCTGCACCCGCCGCAGGCTCTCGGGCATAGAGGCTCTGCCTGGGGTCACCAAGAGCAGCAAATGGGGTCCTGGAAACTAGGCTTTCCCTCCACACCTGCCCCAGAAATGCCAGCTCTGCCACCCACACTCACCACGGATGGCATTGTGGAAGTTGTCGATGACCACGGGTGAGTAGCCTGCCTCCAGCAGCTCCAGCACTGTGTGGCTACCGATGTAGCCAGCCCCACCGGTAACCAGCACCTTCTCTGCCATCACACCTGGCCGGGCACACAGTTACAGAGGTGGTCGCGGGGGTCTCAACGCTTTTCTCCGTCGAGTCTGCCCCACCCCACAGGCTTACCTTGGAGGTGGGGAGCAGTGGGTCCTAAGTAAGAGCAGCTTGAGTCAGCTCTGATTCTAGCCTGGGTACTGGCACTTGCTGGCCTTTGAGCAGCTAAGGCTTCAAGGATCACCTGCCCTCTAGGCTGTAGTTACTCCCTGCAAAATGAAGCTGATAATTGTACACACACCATTATAGGGCAGGCAGGGCAACGAGGTGATGCTAAGGCCTGCTGCAGGTGGGAGGCAGAGGCCTCATGTTTTCTAGTTCCCACAAGTGACGCAAGCTTGAGATCGCTAAGGACCTACATGTCCTTTCCCAGTGTCTGCAAACTGGACAGTGATAGGCATAAGGGGAGCCGACTCCGGGATCCCAGTGCACTCTTCTGTTTTCAGACTCGACTTCCCTGGTAGCTTCGCCACCACTGGGGGTCAACAGGCTCCTGAGCACAGGGACTAGGTAGCCCCTTTCTTCAAGGATCAGCTGGGAGAAACCAGGAAGCAAGGGTGGGTCCTTTGCTTGCAGGAGGGGCCCAGAAGCAGGGCTACAGACCATTTCCCGGAGGGGGCCCCGCCCCAACCCAGAGCCAGCGGGCTGGCTCTGGCTAGGCCCACGCCAGGTTACTTTGGGCTTGGTGATGGGGATCCCACCCAACTTGAGGCGGTAGTGGGTGGGCCGGTGTGGACGTGGACTTGGCCCCATCTCCACTGCCAGGTGTGCATCTCCGCCCTAAACAAACTCTGGGTGGAGGGGCAGAGCGGGCCAGAGGCCCAGACACTGAAGCCTTTCATTCCGCGACCTGGCCGGCTGCCGTCTTCCCCTAGGCTGCCTGAAACCCTTCCGGGCTCATCGAATCCAGCCCTCTTGACTAAGCGTCTGCTGCGTGCCAAGCCCTGTATCCAGCACTTGCGTGTTATTTTCCTGAGTTCGCCCACAACTTGGAGAGGCAGGTGTTATTAGTGGCAGAACGAGGGCCAGAGAGGTAAACGTGACTGTGGCCGCGCAGCGAGTGATGGCTGGGCTGGAATTCGGATCTCCAGCTGGCAGTGCAGCCTTTCCCCGAGGCTTCCCCGGGACTCTGCCCGATGCCCAAGCCGCCCCCACTCTCTCCCAGCCAAGCAGCGTGCGCTCTGCGGACCTGGGAAAGTGGTCCCGAGGGTCCCGAGAGGCAGGGTGACCAGAGCGCGACTTCACCCAGTATCCAGGGGATGACCTTGGTCAGCTGTCGCCTCAGTTTCTCCACTCTATAAAGAGAGGAGGGGGCGCTGGCGGTGAGCGCTGGACTTTGAGCCCGAGGTCGGAAGGGGCAGAGCTAGGAGTCCTGGCCCCGGAATGAATGAACCCGGGCCGCCCTCGCCGCGGGAAGCGGGAGCAGTAGGGGCGGGCCCGCCCAGGCGCAGCTCTGTCTCTAACCCGACCCGGACTTTCCTCGGACTCTCTCACTCCCTGCCGACCACCCACCCTCTAGAGCCCACCCAGACCTTCTTACCGCCTTGCAAACCTGCTGGGGATCGCGCGCCCTGCGCTGACTCCCTTGACGCCGCTCCCGCGCCCCACGCGGCGGGCCCTTTAAAAGCTGACAGCTCACCCAGATCCCGCCCCGTCCACGCCCCCAAAGATACGTGTCGCTTGGGTTGTGGTCACTACGGAGAATCCAACAGGACAAATGTCTTGCGCAGTTTTAAGGCACATATAAACGCATTCCCCGGGAGGGCGGAAGTGGGCGGCCTCTGCCAGAACAGGGGCTGGCGGTCGGGGCAGGCCCCTCCCGGGCTCGCGGTACCGAGGTAACCAGTGGTTGCTCTGCCGCAGTGCTGCGAGTCGTTTGCAAGCCAACCAAGGCACCCTTCAAGCTGCGCATCGCTCTGAACGCGTCCAGGCTACGGTGTCCACCCGCGGGGAATGTTCTTTCTGCACCCTGCCTGCTGCCAACAGAGCTCAGGAGTACACATTTTCTTAAAAGGCAAATAAATAAATGGCAGTGTAGTAACGTCCGTGAAGCCGTGACACACCGAGAAAACCCGTGCAGAGAAGCAATAAACGCAGGAGTGCACGGATGTTCCCACCTCCCGAACGCCTGGGCCAGCCCAGGCCAAGAGTTAGGGGCGTCGCTGCCCTTGGGAGCTTGCTCCACGGCCAGGGCAGGCACGAGAGGCACAGCCGGGGTTCCGGTGGCCAATGCCTCCAGTCCTTGCAGTGGGGCTCTGGTGGGAAGCAGGGAAGAAATCCACTGATAATATGTTCAAAGTCTACAGTTTCCCCTATTTTATTCCTGTTTCCATACGCACATTTGCACAGCCAGATACCGGAAAATTAAACCTTTAATTACATCAGCTGTTTTCAAAAATCATGTTCTGAGTAGAGATTTTCCGTTGATGCTGGAGTTGGCCAGTGGCCGCCACAGAAGCCCAGCCCTCACCAGGAGATGGCAGTCGCTCGCTGCCAGCTTAGAGCAACCTGCGCCACACCCTCAGTCTCAGGACAGTCATGGCCTCTCAGCGCTGACAGGGTGGGGCTCTACAGAGGCCACCCAGAAAGAGACTTAATGATCACCACTGTCCCACGCAGGTGCCCAGGTGCCTCAAGCACTCTAACTCGAGGGTCACCAGGTCCACAGCAAAGGGAGATTCCCAGCCACTGAGGCTGCACACTTCCACTCCCAAGCAGGGCTGCCAGGAAGGGCCCCGCCCTCTCCTGCTGCCAGGACGGCCTGGCAGGGTGGGCCGGGAGGTGCCTGCGCCCTGCAGTGTCATCTGGTTTCCATTTCCCCATCCAGGAATGATCCATATGCACCCATATCTCCGTGCAAGCTGTAGGCTCCTGGCAGGCCAGGGGCTCAGAGTCTACAGCTAGCTTGTGCCACTTTGGAGCTGGTTTTCCTGTTCAGGACTTGACAGATAAAGTCCCCAGCTTCCAGGAGCTTCTGGAGATTCACACCCTTGAAGAAACAAATTAAGAGGATGCAGTGAGTCAGGAGATGCCTTCAATGCCACCTCCCAGGGAGGTGCCAGGATGACCCTGAGAAGGAAAGGTAACAAGCAGACTCTGGCTCGTTCCTGACCACAGGATACCAGCGGCCTGTGAGGTCCTGTGTCTGTCGGCCATCTGGAGTTGTCCCTCTGATTCTCCCTTGCAAGTTTATGATGCCACCACCAGGAGTGGTATCACAGGGATGGGGGTCTTTGTGCCAGGGCCATAAGTACTTGACATTGTCGTCAAAAGCTGCACATTGAAGTAAGGACTGAGGCACAAAGGTAGGAATAAAAACCCAACCTGGAAGGCTGGGACGGAAAACTCTGTTCACAGCAGCTCACATCCGCCGATGTATACAATATGCTTGACTCCACTGTCATTTGACAGAGTTTCTGTTTTTGTCGTCTGCTTTTGGTGCTGGGGATGGAATGCAGGGTCTTGCCCATGCTGAGCATGTGCTCTGCCCATGAGCTATGCCCATAGCCACACACAGTCTTTTTGTTTTGAAATAAGTCTAAGTATCCCAGGCTGGCCTTGAACTTGAGGTGATCCTGCTGCCTCAGCTTCCTGAGTGCTAGGATTACAGGCATACACTACCTGTGTCTGGTTCTGTATTTTCTTTTCTTTCTTTTTTTTGCAGGACCAGGGTTCGAACTCGCGACCTTGCATTTGCCAGGCAGGCACTTGTGCCATGGAGCTATCTCCCCAGCCCCAGGTTCTGCATTTTCTTACTTAATCCTCATGACAGCCTATGAGATTGGTGCTATTATTTCTGTAACTGTAGTACTTGAGAAGATGAGGCAAGAGGATCACCTGAGGTCCAATTTTGGACCAGCCTGGGTGATTTAATGAGTTTAAGGCCAGCCTAAATTGCATAATAAGACCCTATCTCAAATCAAAACAAAAATAATTTGATGTCTCACAGCCTGTGAGGGACAGAACTGAGTTCTAAACTCTGTTCCACTGGCTCTCAGAACACAAATACTATATGGCTTCTATGTTACCACTAAGCATCTTTACAGACTTGCTAAGAGCCCTGAGACGGAATAAAACAAACACCGTGCTCCTAACCGTTTCAGGGCTCTTCCATAATCCTGGGCCTCACAGAACTGCACCTTGGATATCATTCTATGTTCCTGGCCTTCTTGTGCCTATTTGTGACCGTGTTCAGTCACACTGTGCTCCATCATGAGCACGAGATAAAAAGTGTCCGCAAGGGCCCGGCAGGATGGCTCAGTGGTCTAAAGTGCCTGCTTAAGCCGGGCGTGGTGGCTCACGCCTGTAATCCCAGCACTTGGGAGGCTGAGGCAGGAGGATTGGTGCGAGTTCGAGACCAGCCTGGGCTACAAAAGTGAGCTCAAGGCCAGCCTCAATTGCATAGCAAGACCCTGTCTCAAAAAGACAAAAAAAAAAATAATAATAATAATAAAAAAATAAAATAAGGGGCTGGGGAGATAGCTCCGTGGCACAAGTGCCTGCCTGGCAAGTGCAAGGTCGTGAGTTTGAACCTCAGTCCCACCAAAAAAAAATAAATAAATAAAAATAAAATAAAATAAAATAAAATAAAATTTAAAAGTGCCTGCTTAGGAAAACGTGGGCGGCTGCAGGGACCGCGGTTTGATCCCCAGCACCACATGCTGCGCCAGCCCTGACCTGAGAGCAGGCTGAGCTGGCCATAAAAATAAATAAACAAACAAAAGTTCTGAAACGAGAAAAAAAAATTCTTAAAAAAAAAAAAAAAGTGTCCGCAACCTGCAGGCACCTCCCCACCTCAACCCCGGCACCCAACCCCAAGCAGCACATGGGAGGCTTCTGTCCTGGGCATTGGGCAGCACCCCGGTCAGTTCAAGCTGCCACCACCAGGGGGCAGGCAGGCTTACCGTATGAATCCCCAAACCGCTCAGCATGTAGACCAGGTCCTCGGTGGCCAGGTTCCCCGACGCCCCCTGCGCATAGGGACAGCCTCCAAGTCCTGCCACTGAGGCGTCCACGACACTCACACCCATCTGGAAACATAAGGATGGTGAAACACTGCCACCGCCAGGGTCCAGACCCTCCCTCCTGGGTGCCTGAGGTCGTAGCTTTCTTTTGGCTTTGGAGTCTGGGGAGGGCAAGTTCCACCGAGAGTCAGGGCTTCCCTGGGTTCCCTTCACTGTTTCCTCTGCAGGAGTTCCTTTCCTCCGTTCCTTTCTTGGTGACCCCTCCTCACCTTGAAGATCTCAGCCTAAATTAAGCCGCCCCTGGGGCCCGGCGGGATGGCTCAGTGGTCTGAAGCGCCTGCTTGGGAAAGCTTGGGCGTCTTCAGGGACCTCAGTTCGATCCCCGGCACCACATGCTGTGCCAGCCCTGCCCTCGGGACGGGCTGAGCCGGTCATAAAAATGAATGAATAAGCAAATAAAAGTTCTGAAACAAAAGGGGGCTAGGGAGATGGCTCTGAGGCACAAGTGCCTGCTGGGCAAGTGCAAGGTTGTGAGTTTGAACCCTGGTCCCACCAAAAAAAAAAAAAAAAAAAAAAGTTCTGAAACAAGAAAAAAAAAAATTAAGCCGCCCCTGAGAGGCCCCTAGATTAGCAACCCAGGCTCACCTGTATGACTTCAGACCTTGCCTTACAGCTTCATGCATGCGAGCACAAACTGCAGGCTGCCCTCACTAACCACAGGAGACCGTGTCATGGTCCGCAGGCTGGCCACTCTCCTAGATAGCTGCTTCACCTTCTTTATTCCTGCCTCTGTCACCCCTGCCCCCTCCTTATTCCCTTAGCCACTCAACTACTAAAGCCCCCAGCTCTGGCCTTCTACACCTCTGACCTCTCCCGCTGCCATGTCAGTCACACTGCTGCTGTGTCCACAGCAAGCACATCTGCTTGGGGCCCTGCTGGTCCTGGCCTCCCTCTCCAGCTATGTGTCTGCAGGGCTCCGGCCCGAGTTGCTCAGGTCTTTCCCATATCACCCTGACCGTTCCACACATGGGTGTGACAGGGTCACCGCTACTGGCCTGAGCCTTGCACACTGACATCAGTGAACACTGGGTGAACACGTGGGACTGAGCCATTCTGTGCCCTTTGGGAGAGGGCATGTGCCTTTAGTTACCTGCAGAGCCATTAGGGTGTTGGCCAGGGCTTGGCCATAGGTGTCATGGCAGTGGACAGCCAGGGCGGTAACAGGCACTTCATGCATGACAGCTGCCAGCATGTCTTTCATGAGCCCTGGGGTTCCCACACCGATTGTGTCCCCCAGGGAGATCTCGTAGCAGCCCATCGAGTACAGCTTCTTGGAGACCTGGGAAGCAGACAAGCATGTGGTGCTGCCTAGGTTCTAGCAACTGGATCCTGGGAGGCTCAGAGGAGGGGTGATGGCCAACCAGCTGGCCACCTCCACACTGGAGGCACGGGACCTGTGCTGGGCCCCAGGCTCCGAACGACTGCAGTGGGAATGAAGAGGCTCGTGTCCCTGGAGTATAGAGCTGGCGGTGGCTGCAGGTCCCATGCCCTAGCCACTGTACTCTGTAAGCGCACTGACCTCTGAGCCCATCTCTCATTCACTTTGGTTGGTACGGAGGTAGGCTGAACCCAGGGCCTTTACACTGAGCTTCCTCCCCAGACCTTTTTAAATTCTGACACAGAATCTTGCTAAGTCACCAAGTTGCCCAGGCTGGCCTCCATCTCGCAGTGCTCATCCTGCCTCAGTCTCGAGTTCTGGGGTTACAGGTGTGTGCCACATCCACCTGGCTCTGTGATCATTTCTTTTATCTGGACACCACATGGTACTGGGGAACAAGAGGGCTTTGCAGAGATGAGGGCTCTGAGGTCTGGCTTTACCGTCTGCGCCCTGGGTAGCCAGCTGTTTAGTCTGTTTCCTCAACTGCAAAATGGAAGAGTAACAAATCTGCACAAGTGTGAAGGTGAAATCACAGAAGCTCCTGAAATGCTCACACTCACTTCTGGCCCTGGGCTCTCCATGGCATTTATCATTCAGAGAAAGACTGTTGTCCTCTCTATTATGGAGAGCATTGGGGCTGCTGGGTGAAGCCTTTCTGTAGGTGTCACCTGTATAGAAGGGATAACACACCCTGCCCTGCCTTACACGCACCTCAGCTACTTTGGCCGGGGAGATCTTCCCTTCATAGGGGCATCCAAGCACGCAGGAGACATACCTGTGGGAAGCAGGAGGAGCCCCGTCAGCCCCCAGGCTCTGTGGTGGCTGGGGAGGGAGTAGTGGGGAGATCTGCAGGGGCCTGGGAGCAGCCAGGGATTTCTCACAGGAAATGCGGAGCCAGAGAGGGGAGTGCAGGTGATCATCTGCATGGGAAAGATGGGCACAGGGGCTGGAGAGGCTGGGGCCAGTGCTCACTGTCCTGAGTGCCCATTCCACACCCCACAGTGCCAGACAGCAGGGCACATCAGGGGCTGCAGACAGGGGCCTGCACTTTAGCAGAACGCAGGTAGTGGTGGGGATTTAACCAGTGCTAAATGTTGCAATGGAAGACACAAGGGACTATGGAACCTCAGAAGGGCACCGCCTTCGGCTGAGGGGCAGGGAATGCTTCTCAGGAGCTGACATCCGCAGAGGAGCTGGACAGCATGATGTAGGCCAAGCATGTTCTGAGTGCATAAGAAGCAAGCGAAAGCCCCAAGGTGAGTGACAGTGGGCATGCGGCAAGGGAAAGCGTCCCAGCTGGGCAGACCCGAAGGTCAGAGCGAAGCTGTGGCCAGTGGTGGGGATGGCATCGTCAGGGGCCTGCAAGCTACAAGCCACATTATGGTGACTGAAGCCAGCCGAGGATGCTGCCCATCATGCACAAAGCACTGGGTTTGGTCCCCCGCATAGGAAATGAAAGAAGTCTGAATTGGGCATGGTAGTTCACGCCGGTCTTCCCAGCAGTCTGGGAGGCTGAAGCAGGAGGATCATAGGTCTAAGTCTAGCCTTGCCAATTTAGCAAGACCCTCTCTCAAAGTAAAAAGCGAGCCAGGTGTGGTGGCACGTGGCTATAATCCCAGCTTTCAGAAGGCTGAAGTAGGAAGGTTGCTGAATTCAAGGGAAGCCTCTGAGACTGTATCTCAAAAAAGCCCCAACAGTAAAGGGGCTGGAGATACACTTCAGAGGGTCCTGATTTAATCCCTGTTGTGGCAAAGAAAAGTAAGTGCACTTGGCCAGCCACTGAAGGATTTTTCTTTGTAAGTATTTTAGGAAGTCTTACACTTTTTAATTTTTATTTATTTATCAAACTTGGAAGCTGGGCATGGTGGCGCACGCCTGTAATCCCAGCACTCGGGAGGCTGAGGTGGGAGGATCGGTGAGAGTTCGAGACCAGCCTGGGCTACAAAACTGAG
>PVJA010034506.1:0-22480 GCA_004027025.1 Myocastor coypus | reverse complement strand
GGCGGGTGCGCAGGCTCAGCTCCCAGCGGTGGGGTTTGGGCTGGGCTGGAACAGGAAGTTTAGTTGCGGGAACGCAGAGGCGGAGCAGAGGGGCGCAGGGGCTTACCCGCGGCGGGTGCGCAGGCTCAGCTCCCAGCGGTGGGGTTTGGGCTGGGCTGGAACAGGAAGTTCAAGTGTATCTTTTTTATAGCTTAGTAATATTCCATTGTGTAAAAATATCACATTATCATCTATTCCTCAGTTAATGGGCATTTAGGTTGTTTCCAAGGTTTGCATACAACAAATTGCACTGCTATAAACCTGGGTGCACATTTATTGCTGTGGTATGTTTTCAGTTCTGTTAGAAAAATATCCAGGAGGGGAACAGCTGAGTTGAATAAGATCTCCAGTCCTAAGGTTTGAGGAATCTTGGCACTGATTTCCACAATGGATGTACCAATCTGTACTCCCACCGTCAGTGGAGAAAGATTCCTTTTCCCCACAGCCCCTCCAGCACTTGTTATTGGTTGACTTCTTGACAATACCCATTCTTTCCAGGGTAAGATATAATTTTAGTGTTGTTTTAGTTTGGATTTCTTGAATGACCAATGATGAACATTTCTTTTTCATATTTATTTGTCATTCATATTTCTTCATCTAAGTAAGAAGTGTACCTTCATCTGAGATGTCAATTTTTTGATGGGATCTTTCAATTTTGGGGGTCTGATTTTTAGAAATTCTTTATATGTTCTAGATAGAAATTCTTTGTCTGATGGGGCCCGGCGGGATGGCTCAGTGGTCTAGAGCACCTGCTTGGGAAGGCTTGGGCAGCTTCAGGGACTGCAGTTCGATCCCTGGCACCACATGCTGCGCCAGCCCTGCCCTCGGTGCGGGCTGAGCCGGCCATAAAAATGAGTGAATAAACAGACAAAGGTTCTGAAACAAGAAAAATAAAATAAAATTAAAAAGAAAAAAAAGAAATTCTTTGTCTGAGGGACAAATTCTTTGTCTGGTTTAAATTCTTTCTCAATTCATTCATTTTCTTTTTACTCTGTTGGTGATTTCTTGTGATGTGAAAAAAGTTTTCAGAAAGATGATATCTTCATCAGTCTACAGAAAACATTTCTAAAAAAGTCATCTGGAACCAGAAGAGATCTAGAATAGCAAAAGGCAATCCTGGGCAACAAAATAAGGGCAGGAAGTATCACAAGTCCTGACCTGAACTTATCCTACAAAGCTACTGTGAAAATATCAGCATGGTACTGGTATGAAAACAGACCTGAGGACCAGTGGAACAAATTAGATACAGAAACAACTACAAACACACTCAGCCACCTTATCTTTTTTTGTGAATGTGTGATACCAGAGATTGAACTTAGGGCCTCATGCTTTCCAGCCAGGCACTTATGCTGTTGAGTTATATCCGCAGCCTCACACTGTCTTTGATAAAGGGGCCTAACGTGTCCACTGGAAAAACATAGTCTCTTCAATAAATGATGCTGGAAAAACTGACTTTCCATATGCCTAAGACTAAAATTATACCCGTGTCTATCACCATGCACTAAAGAAAAGGGGATACAAGATTTAAATATTAAATTGGAAACACTAAGCCTACTAGAAGATAAATATGTAGAAATATTGAAGACACAGGGATAGGTAGGGAGCTTATGTACAAAGACCAAACTGTAAGGGAAATATACCTTAAACTTTAATAAAAAATTCCCTTTGGTCCTCTGGCTTCCATTAAGGGCTATTTCAAGCCCAAGACATTTTTGCTTCTAGACTAACTGCTGTGGGCTACTTCCTTAGTCCAAATTTGCTCATGTCATCTTAAGGCAAATTTGAGGCTGTAGAAGAGATGGCAAATGCTTATTTATTTGCAAAGGTAAATGTTTTTCTCAAATTATGACTACTTCTATGAAACTACCAACTTCAATAAGTAAAATTCTAGAAAACCCTAAGGAGAATAATAGTTTCTTCCTAGTAACTCTAGTTTACTGGAATAAGCACCCTCACTAAGCAATTCATCCATATTGTATCAGTCAGTGCCTACTAGAGAAACATTTAATGCAGGATATACAAATATATAAGAATGTATAAGACTGGCTTGCAAGGCTTCCCCCATAGTCAGGTGTGGAAAGTACAAAAGGGATGTCTGTGAGCCAAAGGGTTCAGCTGAAGATCTGAAGTTCACTCTAGTAACTCACTAAAGTCTGTATCAGAAGGGTTAAGGTTTTATGTTGGAAGCTAAGAGACAACGTCCATTGTGAGGGTAAAGACAAAATTCTTCCAAGAAAAAAGTGAACCTTTCCTCTTACTCTTTCTTTTATTGCATTCAGGCATGTAAGAGTTATTCAAATGAAAGCAAAGTCATCAAGTTAGAGTTTCCTTTGACTATTTCTTTATTCTAAGTATTTTAATGTACTTCATATCTACAATTCTTCATTTAGAGATTCATTTAACAATCATGGCTCAGAAATGGAACCCAGTCATTAAACAAGAAAATTCTGTATTGTAAAAAGTAAATTAATAATAATGATTTTATGCTCATTTGAATCTTGATATCCTCTAAAGACCAGTAGAAGAATTTTCCTTAATGTATTGGAAAAGAAATTAATAAAAATCATGATACTTAACATTATGAACAATTAGTAGTAGGTTAAGATAAATTGATGAAACTTTTAAATCAGATCTTTATTTGTGGTTGCTAATTGATAATGATTTTTTTTTTAATGATGGCATTTTTTTTTCTTGTTTCAGAACTTTTGTTTATTTTTATGGCTGGCTCAGCCTGCCCTCGTGGCAGGGCTGGCACAGCATGTGGTGCTGAGGATTGAACCTAGGTCCCTGCAGCCGCTCAAGCTTTCCTAAGCAGGTGCTTTAGACCACTGAACCATCCTGCCAGGCCCCTGATAATGATTTTATATTAAAAACTAACCCATTGGGGGCCAGCGAGATGGCTCAGTGGTCTAAGCAAGCTTAGGCAACCATGGGGACTGTGGTTTGATACCCAGCACCACATGCTGTGCCAGCCCCATCCCTAGGGCACGCTGAGCCAGCCATAACATAAATAAATAAAGTAAAAAAAATTCTTTTTTGGTACTGGTAGTCAAACTTAGCACCTGGCACTTGCTAGGCAGGCACTTGTGCCATTGAGTTATATCCCTGGCAGCTAGCATCTTTTCTATCCAGTATCAATGTTTGGGGAAATAAATGTCTTTTAAGCTACTGGACAGACTATTTTAACATCTCCGAAAACCATAATATCTTATTAATCTTATAATAAAATTTTGCTTAGTTTTTTTTTTTTTTTCTTTTGGAGACAGGGTCTCACTATGCAGTTCAGGCTGGCTTTGAGCTCACTTTTATAGCCCAGGCTGGTCTTGAACTCGCATTGATCTTCCTGCCTCACCCACCCAAGTGCTGGGATTACAGGCATACACCACCACACCCAGCCCTTAGTGTATTCTTTATACTTGTTATCTTTCAGAAATGAGGTAAATGGCCTAAAAGTTGAGATTATTATAAACATCATGCATGGTATTCTATATTTAAGAAAATTAACCATAAGACTTAGAGGAAAAGTCTGCTGTAATGTTGTAACAGAGCTGAAATACCTCAAGACAATTTTTTAAAAAATTTTTATTTATTTATTTATTTATTTATTTATTTATTTTCTTGTTTCAGAACCTTTGTTTGTTTATTCACTCATTTTTATGGCCGGCTCAGGCTGCCACCCGAGGGCAGGGCTGGTGAAGCATGTGGTGCCGGGGATAGAACCGCGGGCCCTGAAGCTGCCCAAGCTTTCCCAAGCAGGAGCTTTAGACCACTGAGCCATCCTGCTGGGCCCCCTCAAGACAATTTTTATACCTGAGAAAATATTGTGTACAAGTGAAGAAAGTAAACAAAATCTCCCAAGTTTTATTCAACAGAAATCACAAAGAGCTTGGCCTATAATTAAGTAAAACACTCCTCTACTTTAGAAAATAAAAGACATGGGATTGGAAAGCTTAATCAATTGAGCACAAAAGCCAGAAAGCATTTGTTTATGGGGTTAGTAATTATAATGGTGCTTTTTTGCTCAAAGCACTAAATGATTACTCCATATGACAATAATTTGACCTTGACTGGGAGACATACCTGATGATGTCATAATGTTATCTTCCTAGCATCTTTTTCATATTCATTGGAAAAGCAGAGGCTCTTAGTCCAAAAATGATTTTGAACATTTTTTGTTTGTTTTGTACTGGGGCTTAAACTCAGGATCTTGCACTTGTCAGGCAGGCACTTAGATTGCTGAGCTAACTCCTTGGCCTGAACACGGAGTTTTGAACTAGTTCATCTATATTCAGGTCCTCACTTCACTGTTACCCATGCAACTTCAGCCGAGATTCTTACCCACTCTTAACTTGTTTCCTCATCTGTAAAAGGCAGGAATACGAGTATAATAGCTTGATATCATTCAATAGTAAGAATATACCTGTTATAGGAATGATATATAATCTCCAAATAATAACAGGGAAATATTGGAACTCCCAACCTAATAGACGTATAAAATGCTGAGCTGATGTTTTCCAAATCTGAAGAATGAATTCTGTTAAGAGTAGAAAATTTGTTGAGTAAAAGACAGTTCCCGCCTAAGAGAGATAGGAGAGACCTGAAATGTGGATTTCCTAGGTGACCATTTCTCAAAGAAATGTTACAGAGCAAAATCATGAAGAAGGCACAGGTGGGACAAAATTATGGGAAACCAATAAGATTGTAGTTACAGTCATTTAGGTAATATTGCTTCAAGGGGGGAAGTAGGTCACATAGAAAGTATATAGGGAAAGAACAAGTACCTTTCCTGGAAGAGATGGATCAAAGAAGTCTTAGTCCCCCATTCAGGTGACTGATGACTATTTAGAATATCCATTATTATTGTTTATCCCTCAGGGAAGTGTGTATGTACAGTCATCCCACTTTTGTTGTGAGACTTGACCTTCAACAAATGTACTTCCACCCACAATTGTAATGTGTAATTTTCTGCACTGACTGATTTGAGCATCACTCTCTTTGTCACATATAATATTTCTACTTAACTTAGTTGTTTATAGTACACCTAGCACAGAGAGCTGTAGGGATAGTTAGTTAATACAGCTCCATTGTGACTCACATGATGCTCAATAACATTCATAGACTCAGACTTTTGCAACCTTGGCAAAGGAAACACAATAACAATAGAAATAACCAAGAAAGCAGTTAGGTTAAGCATTGGCTTTTGTAAGATTGCTAAGAACAAGTAACCTGTGTAATTATATTTTTAAAGTAAACTACCTTTGTCTTACAAAAAACTGAAAATGAAACCCTTAAAAACTTATAACTGCACTACAGTTTAAGAGTTCTCCTGCAACATATCATTATTATTTTTTTTTACTCTGTCTGGGTTCTGGTTTTCTGTCCTAATTTATACTGGCCCTGGGTTTTTTGTTTTTTGCTTTTTTTGTCTTTTTGAGACAGGGTCTCGCTATGCAGTTCAGGCTGGCCTTGAGCTCACTTTTGTAGCCCAGGCTGGTCTTGAACTTGCATCAATCCTCCTGCCTCAGCCTCCCAAGTGCTGGGATTACAGGCGTGCGCCACCACGCCCGGCTTGGCCCTGTTGTTTTGAACAGCAAAGAATACAACAGAAAAGAAAGATGACAGAGATGCATAAGACAATAGAAGCCAGCCAGGTCTTGAAAGTCCCAGATGCCTTGTCAGATGACTTATCATTTTCAGATCTGTGGTTTCTGCTACTGTACTCCTTAATTTTGTTCAGTAATTGTTTGCTACTATTAAGTTGGAATGGAACCTGCATATGAGGAAGTTTTGTGTCTATGGGAACAAAAAAGGGAGAGATAGTCTTGTTAAATGGAGTGTTGATGAAGTTAGCAGTTGGCAACACCATATTTGCCTTGGTAGTAATGGAGCCATTCAGGGAAATGAAACTTGCTCCCAAACCTGTGGTTAATTCCTTGAGAGAACTGGAATTATTACTGTGTACAATCAAATCTTGAGGTGTAGTTGATAATGGAGCTTCTGTTGAAGGCAGCACATGGTTTATTTTGGTATCTTGTTGTATATCATATAAATTCATAGCTTTTAGAATCCTTAGTCTGTCCCATCTATCAGATGAAGAATGGGAGTTTGGATATATAGGAGGTGATTGTCCAAAAACCAGCAAATCTGGATCTACACCTGAAAGACAAGTAAGACTGTATTAATTTTATTTTTAATTTCAAATAGAAAGCCTCAGGCACAGTTGGGGGAATATTGTTTTGCCATTATGAGTTATTACACTAAATTCAAGTACTACCACTGTAAATTTTTGAAAGGCTTAGAAACATAGTGAAACTATAGAAACAGAGAAAGAAAATAAGAAAGAAAGAGAGGAGGCAGGGAGAAGAAGAAGGAGGAAGAGGGGGAAGATAGATGAGAGAGAAAGAGAGAGAGAGAGAGAGAGAGAGAGAGAGAGGGAGGGAGAGAGAGAGAGAGAGAGAGAGAGAGAGAGAGAGAGAGATATGGGTAGAGGCTACGTTTGAATTTATGTTCTTAGGATACTTTCTGCTGTGAAAAAGTTTGACTCCACTCAAGGAGAGGAAGACTGTGTGCCAGGATTTCTGCACCCTGAAGGTTAGTGTGAGAACTGTCATGTAAGATATGATACAATGTTTTAAAATAAAGTTGAATAAATGAACCTGAAAAGGGAAACTGTTCAATCTTGAACAAAGCTTTAAACCTCATCCTTTTCTAGCCCCAGTGGGTCTTTTTTTTTTTTTTAGCATTTTTCTCATATTTTCCTATTATTATTATTTTTTTCAGACAAAATCTTATCCATGTAGCCATGGCTGGTCTCTCTAAAAATCTTCAGCCTTAGCTCTCAAATTTGGTGTTTTCTATTTTCTTATACACTAAACCTTTTCCTAGGACTTTAGACATGCCACAGAATTGCTTTGGTCCGGGGCAGAAAAACTCTGAACGCTCTCCAATGACTCCTGTTTGCTAACAACTATCATTCTTTCCCTGGGAAAGCAAGCCAACATCCATTTCCTTTTTGCCTTTATTTGCCTCTGTAGGGTTGTATTTACTATTGCATATTTTTGTATTTATGTTATTATATTTAAATAAATCAAATTATTAAATTTAAATAAATTTATATATTATATATAATATATAAATTTAAAGTTTTTATGTATAATATATAATTTTAAACATATAATCATTAGTCTCATAACTAATTATAAGACTTGTTACATAAACGAAGGTATAAGGAACGTGAGGACAGAGATGTGGCTGCAATGTTCTGCAGTGTCAGGTCCAGCCTGGAACATTATATAGTCAATGAATACAAATAAATAAATTTATTTTCGCCGGGCGTGGTGGCGCACGCCTGTAATCCCAGCACTTGGGAGGCTGAGGCAGGGGGAATCAGTGCGAGTTCGAGACCAGCCTGGGCTACAAAAGTGAGCTCAAGGCCAGCCTCAAAAAAAAAAAATTATTTTCTTTCTGTCTTTGGTGACAAGTCTATTTTTTATGGTCACAAATCTGCATTCTAAGACAATGTAAATGAGCAGAAATCACTTAAAGCTGTTTTTTTTTTTTTTCCTAGAATAAAATGTGCTGGCTATCTTGGGGTCAGTGAGGTGCTAATGTGTGTCCAGGGAAAATGTGTGCTGGTCCTTGGCTTCTCCTCGTTGCTGTGGAATCTGTAACAAATCTGCAGATCTCAAAACTGCCACTTGGCATTTTCTTTGTTTTGTGATGGCACCCTCAGCTGCTGCAGGAGAAATGGCTTTTGCTGACTGCTCATGAAGTTCAGTCTTAAGTTCTCATTCAACTGCATCTGACTTGCTGTCATCTGCAATTTACTGATCACTGCTGAATGTGCCACACTAAAGGAAATTTCTTTTCACTTTTTTTGCCTGGATGTCCAAACCATTTCCCAACAGAAGTTAGCAGAAGAGCTCTGAGGGATACAAACAGGAATATTGCCAGCCAGTAGACTATGTCCTCTGCTAGAGTACTACCGACAGTCTCAGAAGCCCTAGAGTACACCATCTTACCATATGTTATGTTGTATAAAATGGCACTGGTCCCAGGCTCCAGAATGCAACTCTCTAGTGTTGGGCAGTGGACATGGAGGCAGTTGACATTGTCATGAATAGGATCATGGAAGAAGACAGCTAAATTACAGGACACTGGAAAAGAAAGAGGCACAGAACACCTGAGGTGATCTCCAGTCCCACCAGTCTGATGAATACTGAGCAACCTACTTTTCCTCAGTATTGGAAAGTGTGTGGGGGGTTTGGAGTGAAAAAAAAGCAGTTAGTGATTTTTTCTGAGTAATATTTCACATGTTCTTTTCTGAAAAGCATATGTGAAATCATTTTCTAATCCTAGTATTTCATGTTCATGAAAAATGTAATTGTACCTCAGATTTCACATGCAGTGCCCTCACAGAATGACACAGTTCTGGGAAACCACCAGAGGAAGGAACAGGAAAACAGAGGGCAGGTATTGTAATGAAATCTAAAGGAATAATGGGAAGGGTGAAAAGTATAGTGATAGCACTACTGCGAGAAGCCTGGTTCTGCAGTATATATTGATCCTATTTGCAAAGCGACATACCACAGAAAGACAGCCCAGGGTCATTGAATGAGGTGGGCAGGACAGGTTTTACCTGTCAAAACAAAACACAACTGGGATATAGCCATCACACCAGGATATTGCTCTGGAATTCCAGCATGGGGAGCACATAGCCCTGGCTCACGCTCTCTCTCCTTTTCTAGGCAGATTTATTTCTTAGAGCCTGTTGTTTCTAGAGTATATGAGATCAAATTTGTTGATACGAATCTTCAGTCTATCCTTCCTAAAATGCAACATAATCTTACTCCTGCTGGTTGCAGTTGGAACCATGCAGTGTATACATAGGCCAAAGATATCAGGTTCTTTCATAAAATAAGATTAGAGAAAAACTAATTGACTACCAGATTCATTTACATGGGCCAGTTGCTGTGGAAGTGGGGATGCAGAACCTGTCCTATGCAGATGTCAGGGTGACAGTGGGGAGTTATGTCACCATTCATTCTGGGGTAGCCTTGCATTTCTGTATTCTTAATTTTTCCAGAAGGAGGGCCTGACATGATGTCACATGTCTATAATGTGAGCCCTTCAGAGCCAGAGGCAGGAGAATCACTGTGAGTGCAGTTTGAACTACTTTAAGACCCTGTCTCCACAAATATTAATTTTTTTTCCACAGGGAGAAAGAATAGGACAAAGTTTAATTAATAATACAGTGCAGTCAGGTGAAATGATCCTCACCTGTAACGAGCAATTTAATGAGATCTCAAAACAAAACAAAAACAGCTGGGATATAGCTCAGGAATTCAATCTGAAGTATAAAAATAACACAACAAAAACAATAACAAGGCATTGCTAAGATATTACAGGTTACAAACACTTTCTGAGGCTATGCTATAAAATGTTAAGGTAAAGAATTCTAAAAATAAATTTAAGATATTTGAATTTATGATAAAGTAGTTGATACTGTAACAATGGTTCTCAACCTGTGGGTCGCGACCCCAGCGAGGGCCAAATGACCAAAACACAGGGGTCACCTAAAGCCATTCCCAATCATAACTGTAACAAAATTACAGTTTTGAAGTAGCCACCAAAATTATTTTTTGGTTTGGGTTCACTGCAACGTGAGGAACTGTATTGTGGGGTCACGGCATCAGCAAGGCTGAGAATCACTGTGTAAGGAATATTTGTCTTGTTTAGCAACAGTGTTTCACTATGTAGCCCAGGCTAGCCTTGAACTCATGATCTTCCTGTTCTGTCTCCTTAGTGCTGGGATTGCAGGCATCTATAACCACATCAGGGATGCAATGTAGAGAATAATTTTAGATGTTTTAAATTCCCTGTGTACATATCAAAGTTCAATCTCTGTGCAAGATTGTGCATGTTAAACTTTGGGCTGTCTGGTAAAAACTGGGATGTCTCTCCTGCCCTTTCCTGTTGTGAAGGAATAAAGCTATGGTGGTAGCCATAGAAGCTCAGAGATCACACACTCCTCCCATCCAAGTACTAACCAGGCCTGACCCTGCTTAGCTTCTGAGATCAGACGTGTTCAGGGTGGTATGGCCCTAGACAGAGATCACACACTTCTGAAGATGTTTACAACAGGCCTGAACATCCACACATCACAGCCTCTCTGATATGCAGAGTCAGGTGAATTCAGACCACAGGAATATTCAAGGAAAGTTCTGCCTTTCCCACACCTTCACCAGTGAACACTTTTGGGACCTAGAGCCATCTGGAAAGTAGAAATCTGGATTGGCTATCTTTTCAAATAGATTCCCTGTTGTTAAATTAATTTCTGTTTGTGCCTAATTAACTGTTGAACACTTAGCCCATCTCAGCTCCTCACAATGTGGCCCCTGACAGGTTGGTTCTCTTTCCAAGTAGATTGGTGCTTCATCTCAGAAATGGTAAATATGGTGGGAGTATTGACTGGTGAAACCACTATGGAAATCAGTGCAGAGAATTCTTGAAAACTAGGATTAGAGGTCACATCCAACCTAGCTATTCCTCTTCCGAGCATCTTCCCAGAAGAATTGAAAACAGCAATATATGTGCACTCATGTTTATAGTGGTGCAATTTGTCGTAGCTAAATCTTGGAAACAACCCAAATGCCCATCAGTGGAGGACTGGGTTAAAAAGATGTGGTATTTTTGTACAGTGGAGTACTACTCAGCTATAAAGAAAGATAAACTTGAGGCTTTTATAGGCAAATGGATGCAACTTGAGACCATACTCATAAGTGAAATAAATCAGACCCACATATGTACACATAGTATTGTCACTGTAGTGTAAGAAACTGAAAGAGTAAGTAAATTCCAAAGGTACAATAGATATCATGAAAAGAAAGTGTTCAAAAAAGAAGAACTGGGATGAGGGGGAAAAGAAAAGGAAGGGTGAAATATAATAAAAGATAACTAAGATAATTGTGTTACTGATTTCCATTAGTTTATAGAAAGGAACAGTTGCCTATATCTGATCATCTAAGCAACTATTTCAAACATAACAATATGCAATGTAACATCCATTGTTAATTTCCTATCATCTTGTATTGAAATTCTGTATCTTTTTTTGTTTTCTCTTTTGTTCCAAAATAAAAAGTTATAATTGCATAATAGAGTAAGAGGCATTGGTGATTAAAATGTTGGTCATAAAAAAGATGTGAACCAACCAAGATAATTAAAGTCTCATGCAGCTTTTGTTGTGTCTTTCTAAGTTGTCTCAAAAATCAGGAGAAAATTTGAACAGGAATTTTGAAGCAATTATGACTTGAAATTCTCCAGCAATGAAAAGCTTTCCTATTTGAGAGTCTTGATCATATTAAATGGATGGGGTTTATACCCAGATCCATATTACAGAAAATAATCTATAAGGAAAATTTAAAAAATGAGATTAATAAAAACTTTTTGGCTCCTTTATACATAGCTCTCTCTGTCTCTCAAAATGTTCTATGAGCCTATTTGATACATTCCATGTTCTATGAGCCTGCTTGATACATTCCACATTTAAAAAATCATACACACAACATTTTTTTTTTTTTTTTTTTTTTTGTGGGACTGGGGTTTGAACTTACGACCTTCTACTTGCCAGGCAGACACTTGTGCCACAGAGCTATCTCGCCAGCCCCCACATAACATTTTGTGTTATAAAAATATTATGCATTAGCTCCAAAGGAAATGCTTTCATTCTCTGTTAACAAAAATAAGATTCAGTTCTTGAAGATTCTGTAGCATCCCAGACTTGTAAACCTCATTGTCAAGTCCACCGTTCAGCGCCCCAGGGACCCTCAGGCCTCCTCAGCCCCAGGCCCCTCTAGGTTTCTTTGCCTCCCAGACTCCACGCTGGGCCCCTCACTACCTTCTTTTCTGCGGCCCCCTGACTGCTGCTCTTGTCTCCTCACCGTCCTTCCTGAGGCAGCAGCTCCTGCTGCACTTCTGTCCAGTGGTCTCAGAATAGTATTTTAAGAATTGGGCTCCCAGCTTCTGGGACTCCTCCAGGTTCACAAGCAGGCCTGGGAAGCGGCGGATCCAGCAGTCTCTGTAGAATACAGTGGGAGAGCACAGTGCAGCGGCCTCACAGGCCATGCCTAGGAATAGGAGTGCAGCTGCCGCCCCTGCTCGCATGGCACAGGTGAGAAGGATGAGGGGCTGAGGCCCAGACCAACTCTAGGCTCAGGGTGCAGGGCCGTCTGGGAATCCGAGGGCTGCCACCAAAGGAAAATTTCTTTGGGGCTTTGCTAGAATCTCTGGAAGTAAACCAAGGCTGGTCTTGCTTGGGCTGCTTTCAAATTTCTCTTTTGTTTCTTTGTGCTTGAGTCAGGGTGAGCTCAGGACTCGCTCCTATTCCAGGACTGCCCAGTTATTTCAGTTCCGCCCATGGGCCTTGTGAAGAATGTATTCTCTCTTCTGCTATTCTACCTCTGAAGGCAAAGAGTCGCAGACACCTTTCACTAAGGGAACATAAAGACAAGTTGAAACCCGAAACCGGAGTCAGGAGTCCTGAGTAGAACAGCAATTCATCTCCTGGACTGTAGATAAAGGAAGGATCCACATCACTGGAAATAAGACACTGTTTTGTGAGGTCTTCTCTATGATTTTGAAGGAACTTGTGACTGCAGATTTTTGTTTTTCAATCAGTTCCTTAATGCTTTGAACTTAATTCTTAGTGTTCAGGTTCACTAGAAAACTGGTATGTGGACTGATTTAAATTCTTTAAATTTATCTTTAAAAAAATCTTGAAAGCAAATAAAAATCTAAATACAATTTTAATGTTTAATTATGCAGTAACTGAAAACTATTAAATTCTGATCCTAATCACTTTCCAGGGTCCAATATTTTTGTAAATTTCAGTCATAAACTTTCTGTTTAAAAGAAGACTAAAGATTTTGGGAAAAAATGTATTACACTATAAATGGAATACAGTCCTCACTGAGAGTGTATATTAGCCAAGGATAATTTACAATGAATACTGGGTAGAGGCTTAAGAAAGAGACTGTCTGTTTTCTTATGCAAATTATCCAGAAGTCTTGCTTATGAAGTACATACAGAAAGACAGTGTTTCTGAAACAGATGAAGTTGTTATGGAAAGTGTCTTTAGAGATTTGGTGAAATGACTTTACATTTAATAGTAACTTCAGTAGGAATGCCAAAACATGTGAAGGGCAGTGGATATAGCCTCTTGATTTTATGGCCATTGTGAGTTCCTCATTCCATAATACCTAAGAGTCTTGATTTACTTAGCTCCTAGTGTGTGGAAGTTTCAGTCCACACTCAGCTGGCTCTAAGGCAGAGTGGCAGAAGGCAGAGGGCAGCACTGCATACTGGTGGAAAAACAGCAAAGGGAGGTGCAGTGGCTGCGGCAGATAGCAAGCCTCTCTCCCTCTCTTATATTGTATTCAGGCTCTCAGCCCTAGGGGAGCATAGCACTCACACTCATAATCCCAGCATTGGATCAGGAATTAATCACAAACTCCAGAGGCCTGCCCCGATGACTGCATGAGGATTTGAGGGGACAACTAGACATAAACCATAACACAAAGATAACAAATTAGTATATTCCTTATTTTATTATTATTAATATAAATTATTACTGTTTCTTTGAAGAAATTTTGTTATGCAGTTCATGCTGTCCTTGAACTCACTATATAGTAGGGCTGGCCTCAAATTTAAGGTAATCTGTCTGTCTCAGCCTCCCAAGTGCTGGGATTATAGGCATATACCACCATGTATAGCTAACATATTAAAGTATAAAATTGTTTATTGTTTTTATGTAGTATTTATTATCTCTTTTTTTACATGAAGCATTAGTGATAGTAAACTTTGGGTATAAATTTTGCACTGGTTCTTTAAAAAAAGATGAAATTTTCTGAATCTTTGATCTATGTTTCTCATATTTTTTACATAAAGATTCATTTATATATTTGGCCCCAAATGTTAACATTTTGTGCATCTTCATCTCTACCTGGTACATATATTAGGCAAGTTCCTTATTGCATATACATTATTTAATTTTAAAAAATATATAATATTTAATGGTGAATGCAATATATTTTATAACTAAAAATATTTAAAACTTCAAAAATTTCTTCCAAGCAAAAACTATCTTTTTTTATTTTATGTCAAAAAGGTAAAACAAGATTTCATAACAAAATAATAGAAAAAGTAATAGTCAGTATTATATGTTTTTAATCTTTAAAACAGTTGCTTAGGGTACAGGATATGGACAAAAAAATTTCTCCAATCCAAAACTTTTATTCATGAACTAAGAGACTCTCACAGTGTACGTGACTTGCATTTTTTCCCTTTTCCATACTGAACTTTCCCCTTTTAACCATCCAAATTCCTTTTTTCTTTTCAATAATTCCTTCCCATTTAATGATATCTATTGTACATTTTGACATATTTAAAAATCATTTATTTATTAATCTATTTGGTACAGGTTTTGCTACATAGCTTGAACTCATAGTGATCCTCCTGTCTCGGCCTCTACAATGCTGGGATTACAGGTGTGCATCACCATGCCCAGTTTGGGTGGCTCACAGGACAATTACAGGTCAGTGTGGCATGTGATACCAGGCATTGAGCCTGGGGTCTTTGTGCTTCCCAGGAAGGCACTTAGACCACCAAGCTATCTCCTCAGCCATTCTATTTCATATTTTAGGCCTTATTTACTCTTTCAAATTCTCACACCAGGGAGACAATACAATGTTTACACATGTGAATTTGATTTATTTCACTTATGGGTACAGTCTCAAGTTACATTCACTCATCTATGAAAATCTAAAGTTACCTGTCTTTATGGCTGAGTAGTATTCCACTGTACAAAAATACCATATTCCTCCATTTATGGGTTTTTGGATTGTTTTCAAGTGTTATGGCTTGTGGCTAGTTGTCTCTCCAAAGCCTCATGCAGTCATGGGGCAACTTCTGGAGTTTGTGGCTGATTATTGTGAGTGTGGGTGCTTTACCCACCCTAAGGCAGGTAATCTGCAATGCAAAGTAAGGAGGGGAGAGAAGCTAGCTAAATACCTGAGCTGCTGCCCCTCCCTTTTCCTCTTGTTCCTTGCTGCCATCATGAACTGCTACCCTTTGCCATGTGCCACTCTGCCTTGAAGCCAGCTGAGTATAGACTGAAACCTCCACTAACTGAGCTAAATAAACCTTTCCTTCCTTCATTTTGGGTGTCCTGTATTTGATTTGTCCCAGCAGCAAGAAAAGAGTAACTAGGACACCAAGATTTAGCTCTGACAAATGTTTAGCTATAAACATGGGAATATATATATATAGTATTTAGTATAGAGTCTACAGGGTCTCATTACACAGATCAGACTCATAGTGATCCTCTTGTTTTCAGCCTCTGAAGCACTGGGATTACAGGCATGCACACCACCATGCTGTCTCAGCATGCCCCAGTGATGGGGCCTGCATGGTACACTGGGGATCAAAACCTGGCCCCTGCATCTGCTTAAACAGGTGCTTTAATCCACTGAGTTATCTGGCTGGCCCAGAAGTACATATATTGCTCTGATATGTTTTTAATTCTTCTGGGAAGATACCTAGAAGGGGAATTGGAGAGATCTATTGGTTACTCAGTGTGATCCACTGGGCTTGGGGAGAAATGGTGGCAGGAATGAGGAAAAGTTTAGACAAGGGCTGTATTAAGGGATGACTTGTTTGCCTGGTTGGAAAGACAAACCCAGGAGCCACAATATGAACATTTATTTATACCTTTGCAAAGTTAGTAACACATGACACAAACTTGCCTAGTGACTTGGCTAGCTGACACCAAGCAGGATGCTTATCTCAGGACTGAAGTAGCTTGTCCTCTTTAGGCACTGAGGCCTATTCCCACTTTTGCACATTTGACCAATTTTCTAGTTTCTATGGCTCCCAACGGGGAATAGCTGGGTCAAATGGGATCTCTATTTCTAGCTGTATGAGGAATTATCATACTGATTTACACAGTGGGTGCACTAGTCTACATTCCTATCAAGAGTGGAGGCCTCCCCTCCAACCCCCCTAGTATGTTATTGGTTGTTTTCCTGATGGTAGCCCTTCTTTCAAGGGTCAGATATCTCAGTGTTTTTAACTTCCATTTCTCAAATGACTAATGTTGAACATCTTTGCATATATTTATTTGTCATTTTTTCATATATTTATATAAATATATATTTATTTTTTATCTGAGAAGTGTGTTCTCAGCACTTATACCTCTTTTCAGGTTGGTTGGGCCTTTGAATTTTGGGGGGTCTAAGTTTTCTCAATTCTTTATATATTCTAGATAGAAGTTCTTTAAGGAACAATTAGCTGGGCGTGGTGGCTCATGCCTGTAATCCCAGCACTTGGGAGGCTGAGGCAGGAGGACAGTTGTGAGTTCAAGACCGGCCTGGGCTACAAAAGTGAGCTCAAAGCCAGCCTGAACTGCACAGTGAGACCCTGTCTCAAAAATCGAAAAAACAAAACAACAAAAAAAAAAGGAACAATTAGATAAAACATTTTCCCACTCCATGGGGTGTCTTTTCTTTACTGGGAATTTCTCTTGTTCAAAAGCTTTTGAATAAGGTGAGATCCCAGCTGTTGATTCTTTGAAATATCTCCCATGCAGTCTGGGTCTTGTTTATGATCTCTCTACTTACAACTTTGTCTTCAAGATTTCTACCTACTTTCTCTTCCAGTAGATTCAGTGTTTTTGATTTAATATTTATATGCTTGATCCATTTTGCCTTTAGTTTATGCATGGTGATAGAGGAAGGTCTTATTTTACTCTTTGTCATGTAAATAGCCAATTTTTCTAGCACCATTTATTAAAGAGGCTGTTTTTTTCCAATGAACATGTTTGGCCACTTTGTCAATAAGGAGCCTGAGGGTGTTTGTACTTGTGTCTTCTAATCTGTCCCATAGGTCCTCAAGTCTTTCTTTTTCTAACAGTCCTGATTTTTATCACAGTAGTTTTGTAGTTTAATTTTACATCAGAGATTGTGATGCCCCCTGTCTTGTTTTTGTTGCTCATGACTGCTTTTGCTATTCTAGGTCTCCTCTGGCTCCAAATGAGTTATAGGAATGCTTTCTCTATTTTTGTAAGATATCCTAATAGTATTTTCATCTGGATTACATTAAATCTGTATTAAGATCTTTGGGAGTGTGGCCATTGTCATTATAGTTGTTCCTTTTATACATGAGCAAAGGATATTTTTCTATTTGCTGATCCTCTTCAATGTCCTAGTTCAGAGTACTATAATTTTCACTAGCTAGGTCTTTTATTTCCTTTGTTAGATTGATTCCTAAGTATTTCATTTTTTGGATACTATTGTGAAGGGTGTGGTTTTCCTAATTTTTCTCTCAACAAGTTTATTTTTGTACAGGAATATTACAGACACTACTGAATTTGGCTATTTAAAAAAAGGGGGATAAAAATAAAATAAAAAATCAACATTTCTGTCATAAACACTAAGAGTCTGAAACTACTTGGTAACACTGATAAGTATGCAGTAAGAATTTGTGCTGGCTATGAGTCTGATTTTGGCCTACAGATGTGCGGACCTGGGCCAGGAGTCTTCAGCCAGTACTTTCTGTATGCCCCTAGTGGCCTCCCAGTCCTTACCTTGTTTCTCTAGGTAGCATCCCTCTCCCAGTTGCTGTGGTGTTCTCAAACAGACTTAGGGTGCTATTCCCAGATCCATGTACCTTTCAATCATGCTGGCTGTTGCTCAGCCTCCTGTGCTATTCTTTCCCTGGCAGTCTCAGTCCTCTCACGTCATTTGCTGCAGGGTGGAGTGGGATGCTATGATCACTTCTGTCCTTCTACTCCTGCTGTTGCAGTCCAAGGCTTCTTGGTTCAATTCTTATTCCTCTCCTAAGTATGGAAGTGTGGGGCTAACACTGCCTACCATGTAATAAACACTCAACACCTATGAGTAGCTGTTATTATACATTATTTTCCAATTTTTAAATTATAATCACGGTGATAAAAAAAAAAAACTGTGCTAAGATTTTTCCACTTGCTGTGTCAAAAGCAGTATTTTCCATACATCCTTAGAGAAATTGGTCTTTTGTAAAAAAAAAGATGATATAATGCTTGCAGTGAAACATAATCGCACAGAGGCTACTCCTTATCCAGTGGCCAGTCAGTAACAGATATAACTACATCTGTAGTTATGTAGGCAGTATTTTTGTGAAGCCTAGAAATAACATTTTAGGACTTCTTGAAATTAAGGAGTGTGATTGCTTTGACACTGCATTTATAGCTCAACTGAAATCTTACTGTGACTCATTAAAATGATTTCCTTCTTTAAGATGCTCCCAGTCCTCAGATGCTGTTATTGTCACATCTGGGGGTCAAAAAGCTTCAAGGATCACTGCCCAGTACTGTCAGAACAATACCCAAGTCCCTGTCCAGACTGCTCTTGCTCTAAAAACAGTAATGTGCTTGAATCTCAGTGCAATTTTATTTATTTATTTATTTGTTTGTTTGTTTAGGTATCAAAGATTGAACTCTGGACCTTGCACTTGTAAGGCAAGCACTTATGCCACTGAGCAACCTCTCTAGTCCTTGAGTGTGATTTTTAAAACAGGCTGAAAGTCTGTTTCTAAAGGTGAGAAATGTCCACCTGGGCATATCTATGATACCTGGGAAATAATAGCATCTTCTGGTCAAACTGTCTAGAGGCAGGGCAATGAAGAGCCTATCCTCTGGGTCTGACCCACTAAACCCTGTATTGTCATTGTTTGAGGTATGCTGCAGCCAAGAGAAAAGATTTAATATAGGATATATAATTTATAGGATTATTTTATAATATTTACCCAAAGAGTCAAATGCAAAAGAATGTAGCAGATCTGTCTGTACACTAGAGACCCAAATGTCCTCCATGAGTCCAGCTGGAGGCCTAGAGCTCACAACAATGTCTCATACAAATGTGTATTAAGGATCTATACTGGGAAGGCCCAAAGGCTAGTGCAAGCTAAAAGGGTAAAGGATCTGTGCCAGGAGTCTGAGGGATCTACAGTGGTGCTGGGAAGTGATGTTAAAGGTAAAGACCAGAGCACCTCAAAGAGAACCATAATCATCCTCTATGAGGACTGTGAGGAACCAAGCTCCTCCAAGAATGAGAACAGCTAGTTCATATCAGGAACACCATGGTGACAAGCTTCTCCAGGAAAATCAACAGTACCATTTCCTCTTCCAGTTCTGCTTTTATGCTATTGGCAACAATCCTCAGGTGGGCCTTCCATATCAAGAACCACACTGATTCAGTTCAACTGGGTGTTACAAGTCAACCATTTGTTAATCCACAAAGCACATATAAATCTTGGGCCTGAGGCTCTTTCACACAAGGTTTCCCAGACATTCCCTACAGTCTAATGTTTGATTGTGAATGTGACATTTTACCTTCCCTAAAAACCTGATAAATCTTGGGTCATCCACCTACCTTTCTCCACACTCCCTGAACCCTCAGAATGTCTCATGGCAAAATGATAATTATTTGAAAAAGTCTGAGACAGAATTTGAGCCTGTCTCAAAAACAAAACAAATCCTTGGGTCACAAAATGCAAATCACAAGTCCATCTCATAGACAGAACTGCCATCGCTGAGAAAACAATAAATGTTACAGAGGATGCAGCGCAAAAAGGAACCTTTCTATATTACTGATAGAAATACAAATTAGTACAGCTGCTATGTATACCAATATGGCAGTTCCTCAAAAAAATGAAAAGAGCTACCATTAGAGCAAGCTATACCATTTCTTAGTAAATACTCAGAGGAATCAGCATACTATAGGGAAACTTGCATATTCCTGTTTACTGTGAATCAATATGCTGTGCACACACACAAAAAATATACTGGGCACATATCCATGTTATACTCTGGCCACTGTTTGGAATGATGAATGGATAAAGATAATATGGTATACATACATAACAGAGCACAACGAAGAACAAAATTCTGTCATTTGTAAGAAAACGGATGGACCTAGAGATCATAACGCTGAGTGAAATAAGCCAGTTTCTGAATAGACAATTATTGGATATTTTCTCTGTTCTACATCTCCTACATAGAATCTAAAATGCTAGGAAAGTAGCAAGGGGGCTATTAGACAAGAAGAAGAAATAAGGGTGTTATGGTTTATGTCTAGATGTCTCCTCAAAGCCTTATACAGTCATGTGGGGCAGGAATTATTTTGGAAGTAGCTAAATCTAGAGTTTGAGTGATTGCTAATGCAATGTGGGATTGAAAGTGTTGGGGTTAAGGTTGGGTAACTGCTGGATCACTCCACTGACTGGATTAGAGCTACCCTAATCCCAGAAGTATGGATAAGATAAAAGGGGCAGAGAGATGCTTTTTCACCCTTTTGGTCTCCTTGCTTTTGTTGTCTACCACTACCACGAACTATTGCCCTCTGCCACACCACCTGGCCTTGGAGCTGACCAATTATTGACTGAAACCTCTGAAAACTGAGCTAAATAAACCTGTCCTTCCTTAACTTTGAGTGTTGAGTATTTTGTCCTAGCAACTAAAAAAGGAATTAAGACCAAGAGATAGAAAGAGGAAGAGTCATGTTCAATAGTAAGGTTCAAGGGCTGGGGAGATAGCTCAGTGGTCTAAGCATGTACCTGGAAAGTGGGTCCCTGAAACCACATGCCATGCTGGCCCTGGAATCCTGGGTGAGCTGTGCTGGCCCCCAAAACTGCAATGCCATGGCCACTGGGTGTGGTGGCACACGTCTATAATCCCAGCACTCGGAAGGCTGAGGCGGAGGATCAGTGCGAGTTCGAGACCAGCCTGGGCTACAAAAGTGAGCTCAAGGCCAGCCTGAACTGCATAACAAGACCCTGTCTCAAAAAGACAAAAAAAAAAAAAAAAAAAAAGAATATGTATCTAAAAACTGGCAACACAGGGTCGATTAGTTCTAAATTTACATAACCCATCTCTTTCTTCTTTGATAGCTGCAGGGACACTCAGATACTGATGAGTATCCTAAGTTTTGAGCCACTGTCCTCTGGTCATCTTGGATTCCAGCAGAGCTTCTGCCCAAAGGAGGCTGTCTCAAGCAGGAACAACTAGAGAGCTGGTGAAAAGGATTTCTGTGGGGCCAATTTGCAAAATAGAGTGGGGCTAATATAGTCTACTCCTTCAAAGTTGCACTTCCTTCAGGTCAAATTGTTCTCCATTCTCTCTGTGCTTTGTGGAATAGAGTATTGAACTCAGGGTCTCTGCACTGAACTACAACCTAAACTCCACTGTTTTTTATTTTTTTAAAACTTGCTACCTGTCTGAGCTCCATAGAATGCTGTTACTTCAAGTAACATTGAATGTTGCTTTTTAACTGTGCCTTATAAATCAGACCATGCTCCACCTGATGCATCCTGAAATGTTCTTCTGCAACTTTGCTGAGAACCTGCTTGGAACCAGGCATGGTGGCACACATCAGTAATTCTGGAACTCTGGGAGGCTGAAGTAGGAAGCTGAAATCTAGCCACTTTGTAAGACCCTGTTTCAAAATAAAAACAAAAAAACCCCCCAAAAAACAGGGATATGAATCAATGTGAAGGCCCTGTGTTCAATCCTTGTCTCAAGGATAAACCCCTACCCCCAATACCCTGACCCAGGTCTTAAGACCCCATTTACTCTTATAGAGACCTCCTAAGAATGATAATACATCTTAATTAGTTTTATTTTCTGTTCTACAATGGAGCAAAATTTTACTTATTCCATAAAATAGAGCAAGTATTCTTATAGTCAGAGCTAGAAAGTGGTTCTATAGATTGGAGGGCTTGAAGAAAGGTGAGGCAGATTTGGTGGCTCACGCCTAGAATACCAACACTGGCGGAGGAAGAAGTTTGCAAGGCCAGCCTGAACTACAAAGTAAGACCCTGTGTTTGAAAACAAAACAAAGAAGAAACTTGGCTGACTGGCAAATGTAGCTGTTACTAATCCTGATTTTTTAGGTCAGATAAACACTTTAGTTTCAGCTTGGAGATATGGAACTTCACCTTGTGTGACTCCATTGTAATTTTTTGCCTATTCTGATAGAGCCTAGGATGAAAGCCAAATAAAGGCCTCCTGTGACTCATATTCAATAACACTTAACGGTAATAAAAAATATCTATCCGCTTCCAGGATAGTCATATATTAGAAGCAACACAAAGTCCTTCTGACTTTCATTACTAAAGACTCCAAATTCCGGTGTTCAGGGAGGCACGGATGGGAAAAAGCAGACTCTTGAGACCCTTCTGTCGCTATGTCACGGATCAGATTAAGGGACTGGGGACTGGCAGGATGACACTGCCACAGAGAAAGGGAACGAGAGCCAGGCTCAGGGATGGCATTACGACGATGGTCACTGGAAAACTTGACTTAAAAGCCAGAAGCCCGCCCTCTAACTTTATTCAGCTAAACCAATTCTCC
>PVJA010034505.1:0-22498 GCA_004027025.1 Myocastor coypus | reverse complement strand
CACCTGCTTAGGCAAAGGCAGGGACCACTCTTCAATCCCTGACATGCAGTGCCAACTTGCCCCTGGCACACACTGAGAATATGATAGGAACTGGACATAGTAGTGAGCACTTGTAATCCCAGCACTAATGAAGCTTAAAACAGGAAAATCACTACAAGCCCTATTTGTGTAGTAAGACCATGTAGACACTGTACTAAAATACATTTAAAAAATAACATATACTAGAGATTGCTTGCAAAAGAGCATGCATGTGTCACATTAATGAACCTTATAAAAAGCATAATTACATGTTTACGATGCCTATTCTTCATTACTTTTTAAAAGAGCCAATACTCTCATAATTACTCATACTAGAAGACTTCCTCAGTGGTTTTTATCAGTGCTTTCATCTGTGCTAGCTACTATTGCTCTTTTGTTTTTGATTTTGCTTTCTTCTTTATTTACTTATGTTTTGGCTGGCTCAGTCTAAGCAGTTTTTTTAATATTATGGCCGGCTCAGTCTGCACTGGGGGTGGGGCTGGCACAGTATGTGGTGCCAGGGATTGAACCATGGTCCCTGCGATTGCCTAAGCTTGCCTAAGCAGGTGATTTAGACCACTAGACCATCTCTTTGGCCCCACACTATGCAGTTTTGACACGATGTCTTAGGCTCCCTAGCGTTGGGATTATATTCACGCACCATCACACCCTTTTGGGGGCTGGACTGGTACACCCAGGATTCTGGGACCAGCATGGCATGGGGTGCCAGGAATTCAACTTGGGTCCTTGTGCTTGACAGGCAGGAGTCTACACTGCCAAGCTGTCACTGCCCCACCCTGCCTTCTTCTGGTGTAGCTCTGGGGGTGCACTGGTCTACAGTGATGTCCTCCACCACCTGGCCACAGGGAGGCAACTTTCCTGTTGCCCCTACAGTGCTCCTGGAATCTGTACCACACTGAAGCTCCGCGTGCATTGAATCAGCGATGTGATGGCAGCCAGGCCCTGAATATTCCCTGCCATGCATGTTCACCTCATTAAAAGGAGTGATGGAAATTCTAGTGCCATGCTTCTAAGCTGGTGGTGGTAGACAGGGAAGGTCATCGCATCACTGGCCCATGTTAGAGACCCTAGCCCCGCGACCTGGGTCCTGAAGTTCAAGTTAGGATATACGGAAGTATAATAAGGCAGACACCGAAGCAGACCAGTGCTTCTCCACTTTGAGCTATGTTGTCCTCCTTGGGGGACTGTAAACAATCAAGAGAGACGTCTCAACGTCTCACCTGGTTCTACGAGGAGCCACACAGGAGCTGAAGTGGATGCGGAGTGTGTACTACAGATACACAACTAGGACAGGCCCACAGGGTCCATAGAAAATGCACCATGGTAGAATCTGTCCCAGAGACCCTAAGTGGGAGCCTAAAGCTCAATACATCAGATACCCAAAAGTTGGGCCTTACAGTCGTGCTAAATTATTATGGTTGTTATCTAATATGGCAAAAGCCCAAAACGATAGTCCATCTTCCCAGAGACCACCTCTTCCTTCATCCCTACCACCAGTCTTGTAGGGACTTGTTGGTCTCTCTGTAGGGCCTCAGAGAAAATGTTGAGAACATCGAGAAAATAAAGATAAGAGATAATAGCTGAGGCCAGGTGGTGGACTAGGCTTGCCAGCTAGGGGCTCATGCCAGTGTGAGCTACCGCCCTGGCCCTGGTGGCACACACCTGTAATCACAGCACTCAGGAGGCTGCAATGGGAAACTGTGTAAGTGTTAGACCAGGCTAGGGGTCTAGCAAAGCAGAGGGCCAGCCCGAGCTGTCCCCAAAGGTCCAAGAATGAGCATCCTCTCACAGAGCTCATTTGGCTCAGAGGTGCCCTGGGGAGCAAAGGGAGGAGAAGGGAAGGTGTGGACTTTGAGTCAGAATCTCCAAATGGACGATGTTTGCTTACTCAGAACAAGACCGCCAAGCAGCTCAGCCTCCACGTGCCACGGCCAAGCACTTGAACATGTGCGTGTGCTCGGATGCGTGGGTAGCTGTGCCATTCCGGTGTGTATTCATTTGTGCTAGCAGAGCCTACACTTGCTTTGAATTATTTTAAGTGTTTCACTTCTGTATCTTTCAGAGTCACAGTTCCAGCTCTCTAATTTCTTATTAGTATGTGTTTCCAATACATATAATTAGACTTGTTTTGCAGATAGGGGAGCTGTGTGTGTGTGTGTGTGTGTAATTCTTTGACTGTTTTTCTTTTCTGTCCTCCTCGTTTCCTTCCCAATCTTCTCTGTTTGCTACAATCTCACATTTCTTAGACTTTTCTTATTTTTATTTTTTGCAGAAGGATTTTACAGGGTGTTCAGAGTCTCACTACTAGATTGCACTCATGGTGATGTGCCTAGTTGTAGCTTTCCAAGAGGTGGGGTTACAGGTGCGGGCCATCACACCCAGTCCTAATTGCCATCTCAGTGCAGCCCGGGGAAAGGTCTGGCATTGCCAGCCCAGGGATGGAACCTCTGGCCCCTGCGACTGCTTGCAGGCGCTTTAATCCGCTGAGCTACTTGGCCAGCCCTAATCTCACATTTCTTAACAGCTTGCTACCTGATGGTTTAGCAGCATCCTTTGCTTTTAGTTCACTGTAGTTTTCAAGAACAACACTTTACAAAGTCTTTTTACGTTCCCTACCCTGGAATGGTTCATCGTACATACTGCACGCTCTGGCTCTGCAGCTACTGCTGTGACACCCCTTTGGGGGGCAGATATGATTCTTTACAGAGGTTGGCCCTGCGCTTGCCTCAGTTCTTCTCCCTCTGGCCCAGCTTGTCCGTCTGACCCTCATCTCGCCTCCGCTCCTCGGAGCTGGCATAGATCCTGCCTGCAGGCTGCGTCTGCCTCCGTGCTATCTTCCTCTGCCTGAGCCACTGAAATGAGCTGAGAGGGGTTGCTCCCTAGATTCTCACTTGTCCAGGAGAGGTTGTGAGGTGAGAATCCTGTGGTCCATCTGCCCTGGTCCCTGAAGTATCACTACAGCAACTGCAGACTCCCCAACCTCAGCCACTGCACCTGCCCCTGGGCCGCTGCTCTCCCAGGCAATTAGAGGCAACTACATTGGTGTCCCCGCCATGAAGCTGATGTCCCAGCAACACAAGAATGCCACATCTTAAAATCAACAACACTGTCACAAACTCGAAATGCCCACTTTCCATTTTAATAAAGCTAAGTAGAAAGGCATGCATCATCTCAACATATTGGTAAGGAAAGCTCAGAATAATCCAATAGCTACTGATGACAGATGGAGCCTAAAGAGACATTTGGAAGGTGGCGGTGCGCTCTTGGTCTCACGGTCTTCCATGTTTATCTGGTTTGTATAATTTTCCTAATCCACTTGTTAAAAACGCAGATATTGGTGTAGATGCCCGGAACTCCAGGCTGTCCACAGGGAGGCAACCCCCAGGACACAAGACCCTGCAGAACCCCTTTGCAGATCATGGGCCCACCAGAGTCTACCTGTTGAGGGAAGAGAAGAGCGAGTTAGCAGCTGTACAGAGGAGGAGGGAGCCAGACACACGAAGAGGCAAAGGCAGAGGAGGAAGTGGGGAAGTACAGTGGGAAGCAGGAGTGGGGCAGCGGCAGGGTGAGCCCGAGACAGAAGAAGCAGGGGAGAAAGACCCAGCAGGACCCAGAGACACATGGGGTGCAGGAGCCGAAGGAGGTGGGGAGACAAACTGAGACACTGGAGGTGCCCCAAGACAGTGAAGGCACAGAGGCCAGAGGGCCCAATTTGAGGGCCATCCTCCAAAATGCCCCAGCCATCAAACCATCGCCTTGTAGGCCGGCAGCGACAGTCCTGCCTCTGAAGCTGCAGCTCTCGCTTCCATGATTTGCAAAGGTCCCCTGAGGGGTTCCACACCCGGTATACCTCTCCTTTTGCAGCCCTGGCTGATTTCAGTGGGTGTGGGTGGAATGGGTGAGGACTTGGGGCTCAGGAGCCATTGGAGGTGAAGGTGGAGCTGTGCTTGTCAGGAGGGCTGGGATCCTGCCCGTCGTCACCAGTCTGCTCTCACAGCCGTGCTCTCCCGGGAACCTCCTGCTGCCGCTCCCAGGGTCTCTCTCCACCTCCCACCTCTCGTCTCTCAACACCTTCACTCTGCATGTCTCTGCCGCCTCCTGTCTTCTCCCTGGCTCTCCTGGCCTTTCTCTGCGGCCTCTGCACCCTGTACTTCTAGCTTCCTTTCCATTCTCCCAGTTTCTTCTCTCTGTTTCTCTTAGCACCCTCATCATCTTCTTATGGAACCATCTCCTTATGGTCCTAGGAGGTCTAAGAGTTTCCTTAGCTCCCTCATGGCCTTGTGTCCTCGGCGGCGGGGTTTACGCCCCCTCCCCCATTGTAAACACCTGCCTTGCGCCCCAGTCTCTAACCTTGCGTGTGTCCTTGTTGCCATGACCACCAGCACAGAACATAGTGCAGTCGTAGGCGTCCTTATACACGGCTCTGCACGTCTTTAAAGATCGCACTTGAAGATACGCACACTGCAGTTCATCAGGGTATTGGCCTACAAGAAAGGACACAATGTCAGAAACACTACCGGGCAGAGGCCGCTAGGAGTGCCAGCGAATCCGGAGACAGAAACACCAGCACTCACCGTCCGACATCTGACCCCAGCCTGACACCAAGCACCTGGTTCCAGGTACAGGATGCTTGGAGGTAAGGGGTACGGTCCAGACGGTGTCTGTTAGCACAGCAGGGCTACTCAGCTTGATGAGCATGATGTCGCTGCCATTCCGGGAGGCATTGTAGTTTGGGTGCTGCACAGAGAAGTTGGCCTCCATCAACTGCACCCCTGGTTCATAAAGTTGTGAAAGCCTATGCAGGCCCAGCAAAACGAAGTAGGATCTGAGGGCGATTGGACAATCAGTTCCCTAGTAACTGAGCCCTGTCTAGAAGCCCAAACTCACACGCAGGCCCAATCCCGATCCCGGCCCCACTCCATACTCATCTTCAGCGTCAGTCTCATCCCAGTCTCCACCCCCAGACTCCGCCAGGCCCGGACCCATCCCTGATGCCAGCCTTGCACCCTTTTAGATAGTACCCACGTCCCATCCCAATCCCCATTCCCAATGTCACCCAGCATGCCTACTGTTAGGGTGGGGAAACAGAAGCACTGGCTCAGGTGTAAATGTAGGGACCCACCAATGAGGAAAAGCAAGACGAGTGCTGCTTTCACAGAACACCTTTAAGATGCAAAATTAAGGTAGAAAATCCACCAAATGTCTGTGATGAGCAAAATCTCAGAATTTGAAAGGAAGACAGAACTTGGCCACGCACCTCACCCTAGCTCTGCACCTTCTCATTCTGTCTTATTTTCCAGTCTGGATATTTTGTTCCCGACAGATGTTTGTATTAGTATTAATTTGTGTAAAACAGTGCACTAAGATATTTACCCCAGTGAGAGAGCTGTTGTTGCCTCGTCTCAACCTACAGCCTGTCCTGAAGTCATGTGCGTTACTCTGTCCCATCCACCTGGTTCTGTCCTCTTGACCTATGCCCTTGTCCACCACCTGGCTCCTCAAGGCTAAGCTGAGATCCGAGCCTGCTTCTTTGAAGCCACATCTTCCTTTGTACGTTCATACCTGGGTCAACCCAAGGGACCTGTGTGGGGTCTCTTCCCACATGCTAGAGTCTCGGCTTGTCCTTCAGACCCGGCAAGGAGGGGTGAATGGTACTCCAGCATGGAGAGTTCCTTCTCTTAGCCTCACCACCCCTTTGACTGTAACTCCACCCTTACCTGGCCTAAGATTTCAAATCTCTGCCCGGGCTGAGTCCAGCCTCTAGGGTTGAGGCCCACATCCTGGCCCAGCCCCTCTACAATGTTGGAACCCCACCTTGGGCAAGACTGCCTTGTGCGCTGAATTCCAAGCCTGGGCCTTGCTCCTAACCACCTTGGAAGCCCTGCCCACATGACCTTGCCTAAGAAAAGATGACCCCTTACCCCAGTCCAACCCTCTGCCCATCTTCCATGGCAGGCACCCGCCCCTGTGCTTGCTTACGGCCTCCAGCAGTGTGCAGCTGTCAGCACCCACTGGGGATGCACCAGAGCTCCAGAGCACCCCAGAGAGTTGTTGAAAATTAGTGCCGCCTGCCAGGGCTGCCAGTGCGGAGAGCAAGGAACACCTCCAGTGATGAATTCTCTGATCGGGGGAAGCTCTTCTGGTAGCACACTGATGTTTCCTTTGGCGGGAATCACAGCTTCTGGGAGCAGGATCAGAAGAGAGTGGATGGGGGGGTGGGTGGCGGGTGGGTGGGAGGGAGCAGTTAGAAATGGAGAGAGGATCTCGTCGGTGTACAGTAGCTCGGGGTTACCAAGTCGCAGGTTATGTCAGGAGGGCCAAGCATGGGTACAGTCTGCGGTTCCACCTCTGGGACTCGAGCAGGAAAGGTCCATCCTCAGAACCCTCCTCGAGGTTTCACAGCTGTGCTCCACTGACCCGGCCAAGTTGACCCTGAGCCACTAGCCATGTGAACCTCCCCACGAGGGGTCACTGTGCCCTGCAGAGCAAGGAGGCCACGAGGCTTCGGATTCTGTTGGCAGGACGCTCAGTGTGGACAGCAGGGTACATGGCATGGTCACTTGGGGGACATGTCCTAACCTGCCAAGACCCCCAGACCTCTACATAGTCACTTTCTCCAGAGGCTCGGGTGCTCTGACTTCTCAGGAAAGAAAGCCACTGTCACATTTGCCAGCAAGCATAAGGTTGAGGCACAGTGCTGTTCTGGTGCTAATTACAGCTAACATCCGGGCACTGGTCCATGCTGGAGTCAGGGAGGATTTGCGTTTAGACTATATTATCTAAGCTGCTTCCAGATTACCCTTTGAGATGGGGAAACTGTGCCACAGAGACGTTAGGGATTTTGCCCAGCTAAGAGGTAGTAGTACTGAGCTCTGCATCAAGTAACTGCCCCTCCCCAGCCTGCTTTTCCACTCTGGGGCGGTGCAGACACCCAGGTGACCTACAGGCAGGGCGGGATTGCACACTGTATGCACACAGGCTATCCCACATCCCCAGACTCAGATACCTGCAGCCATGTGGATGACGAATCCCAGGAGAAAGACCCAGAGGGTTTGCGCTGTGGTCCCCATGTCAGCACCTGGTGCGGAAGGGATGAGGTAACTCCAGGGCCTCCTCCACCCTTCCAGGAACAGCCAGAAAGAATACCTCCAGCCTGGACTCAGAACCATAACCTAAGGCAGAGGTTCTCCCATTCTGCATTGCTGACAGCCATCCGTGTGTGGCTTGGCAAGGATCCAGGGCACCCCCAGGATCTCCAGTATGCTGAGACATTCCACTGCCCACTGATCATTGTTGGGTGGAGAGCATTATTTGGGCACAGTCCTGTGTGTGTTACACCCTGTGCCAGCTGCTCCGTGCCCACCCATGTCCCAGGAGCTACAACCAAAAGACGCATTCACCATCCAGATCCTGGGAGAAGACAGTGTGAGCTATACTTGTGAAGAGAAAGGCAGGGAGACTAAGGAAGGAGTGTCACCGAGAGACAGAGACACTGAGATTGTGCCCAAGCCTTGGAGTGGAGAAGATAGGTACCAGAAACAGAAAGTCTCAGGGCCATAAAGCTGAAGGACCCTGAGGTAGAAACACAGGTATTCACAGCAGAGAGTCTCAGGGCTCAGTCCTGTGTCCAGGCATTGCACAGAGCATGGGACATGCGGTGACTCACTGTCACAGCCAGTTCAGGGACAGGTCCTGTGAGTATCCCCATCTTCAGAGGGGAAGAGACACAGAGACTGAGTAGCAAGTGAAGAAGGACACTAGTCTGTGCTCTGGAAACCTCACTGACACTGTTCGTGGTGCCCGCGCCTGCAGTCCCAGCACTCGGAGAGGCAGGAGGATCTCAACACCTTCACTGTCTACTGGAACAAAGCAATAGTCTAAGGCCAATTTGAGACACACACAGATGGTGGAACAGAGACAAAAAAGTGTCTGGGACTCAAAGGACAGGAAGTATAGAGTCAGGCGGGGGCCGAGAGAACACAGGTCCTTCACCTGGCTTTGGCTCCTGGACCACAGGGCGCAGCTGTCCTGCTTCTGGCTGGCCTCTGTGAACTGCTGCTTGTTCAGAGCCTCCCAAGGTCTTATGAGGCTTGCAAATGGGGGCTGACCTGCCCTGGGGCTGGCTGGAACATCAGAGCCCAAAGGCATCACTTCTCTGGACACACCTCTGTTTGTTGTCCTGCTTCTAATGACATCAGGGCACAGGGAGTAGAGGTCTGGACCCTGGAGAAGGAGGGCTTGTGGGTGTAACCCTGCAAGAAGAGTCTACGTGTTGGTGCTCTCATGACTTCTCTGAAGACTCTGCCTCTCCCCGCTGCGCCCCAATCTACGCTTTGCTACACTCAGCCTTCCTGGCCTGGCTCATGGAGTTTCTGCTTTGGATTCCTTGCCTTCGTAGCTCTTTTTTTTTTTTTTTTTTTTGTCTTTTTGAGATAGGGTCTCACTATGCAGCTCAGGCTGGCCTTGAGCTCACTTTTGTAGCCCAGGCTGGTCTCGAACTCTTACAGATCCTCCCGCCTCAGCCTCCCGAGTGCTGGGATTACAGGCATGCGCCACCATGCCCGGCTGTAGCTCTTTGGATACATTAAATCTACATCAAATTAAGCAACTGTGTATGAAATGAAGATTCTCTCTCTCTCTCTCTCTCTCTGTGTATTCAATCTAGGACCTTCTCACTGAGATCATGGAAAAGCATCTTTTTACTTTATATTGAGTCAGAATCTCATTAGCTTGCCATGTTGAGCAGACTAGGCTGAGACGTGAGATTCTCTTGCCTGAGTTTCCCAGAGAGCTGGGGTTGCAGTTATGGGACATCACAGACAAGTGTGTTGTTTTCTCCCAGAGGCCCACAGGCCTGGTACACTCTCCAGGCCCCCAGAACACAGCCACGTCAGCTGCCTAATTCTTGACACTGCCAGGTTAGGCTCATGCCTGCATTGGCCTAAAGGGAGCTGTTCCTTTTGCCTGAAATCTCACCTTGTTTATCCTCTAAAACAATTTCAGGTATGGTTGTCCTCATATCTCAAAAATCTGCTCTTGGAGGTCATTGTTGTGAAAATTCTGACTGATCTATCTGTCATGTATAACATGCACATGGCCACCAAGACATGGATGTGCCCATGACCTGTCGAGGCTCTTTTGTGCCCGCTCCAATCACTTGCTCCTGGAAACAGGACCTGTTTTTTGGTATTTTTGAGTACCACGGATATGAAGTCCCACAGGGCACAGTGTAGGAACCTGCCCTTGAGACCCTTCCTGGGTGTGTACTATGCCTCATTCCCTTTCCACATGAAGAGGATTCAGTGGTATGCCTGGACTTGTTTATTTTACCACTGCCCAGATATTGCATTATTTGACCCTGTTTGACCCTGCTTTCCTGAGCCTGGTACCCCTTGTTAACTTACAATGTGGGATTTGCTTCAATATGCGTATCCTGATAACACATAATGGTGTGTAACTCGTTTATCTCAGAATCCATGTTTCATTGGATCTGTTTACTATGGTCTGTATCAGTAAGCTCCAAATAGGACAAGAGACTTTGCCAGCATTGTTCACTGATTCATCCAGAATCCCTAGTGTCACACCAGCTCTTTAGTGGGTGCCTCAACAATGCTCACTGAATGATGAAAATTGAATCACCAGCCTCTAGCTGTGTCATTTAATCTATAAGGACATTCTGTGTACTTGGTGGTTTCTCAGGTCTCTCTGTCTCTCTCTGTCATGTATCTCTGTGTGTCTCTCATGTATACTTAGGGTTCTGCTTGGAAGTAGAGGAATGGAGTGTGTATAACAGAATAGGGGCTGTCTTAGTTACTTTCTACTCTTTGCTGGGACAAATACCCGACACTCAAAATGAAGGAAGGAAAGGTTTATTTAGCTCACAGTTACTGGAGGTTTCAGTCAATATTCAACTGGCCCAAGGTTAAGTGGAGCAGGATAAGAGAGCATCCAGTTCATGGCAGTGGAACAGCAACAATATGGTGACAGAGGCAGCCAATCAATCAGGGCAACAGAGCAACAGCAACAACTCTGGTCTCTCTCTCTCTCTCTCTCTCTCTCTCTCTCTCTCTCTCTCTCTTTATGTTCCATTGAGGCTCTCCACCTTAGCCTCCACTTTAGGATACACTCATAATCCCAGAAGTACTTAGACCCATAATCCCATCAGTACTAAAACTCATAATCCCAGGGATCACAGATCAAGTCTCAAACTCTAGAAGTCTCTGCCCCCCGACTAATGAGACTTTGGGGGGACAACTAGACATAACCCATAACAGGGGAATACAGTCTAGGGCTGGGATCTGAAGGCTGGGGTCTTCTCCTACTCTCAAGATGGTGTTCTGGACTCTGAAGTCTCCAGTCTGACTCTGGACCTGGGGGCTTGAGGCCAGCATGTGCATCTCAGCCGTGGGTCAGGAGATTTGCCTCAAAGATCCCGTCAGTTATGGTGCACTTGTGGGCCAGACACTGTCTGTTTACACCTACTCATTTCTGTTGCCTCTGGATGAAGACAGCTAAATGAGAGTGTGTGATTACATTGCATCAAAATGTGACCAACAGGCTTAGGGTTGTACCCAGTAGCGCCGTTCTTGCTTGGCAAGTACAAGGTGGTAAGTTCAATTCCCAGGATCAAAATAAAACAAACAGGGCCCTGTGGGATGGCTCAGTGGTCTAAAGCGCCTGCTTGGGAAAGCTTGGGCGGCTGCAGGGACTGCGGTTCGATCCCTGGCACCACATGCTGCACCAGCCCTGCCCTCAGGGCAGGCTGAGCCAGCCATAAAAAAAAAAAATAAATAAATAAACAAACAAATAAAAGTTCTGAAACAAGAAAAAAAAATAAAATAAAAAAATAAAACAAACAAACAAAAATAAGCAAACAGTGATTTACAGAGAGCACCTGAATCATCTCTGCAAGTGTCATCAGCTTCCTGGATTGAACTATAAGCAGAACTATGGAGTCCGTGAATGGAAGGCCAAGCCCAGAGCAGATTGCACCAGTTGCTGTTCCTGCCCATGGGGTCTATACAACTCCATGTCTATAGTCAACATGCAGAGCTATCTCCTCAGCCCCCAAGAATGAATTTTAAAATTTACTAGAATGCTGTACATTTGGCTTTTACATGACAGACTTTGCATTTTTGTTAATGAGAAAAAAACTCAGAAAATATCTGAGGTATTAAAAGTGCTACCTATCATATAGTCTCCCCACTGTAAGGACTCAAAAGAAGAAATAAAAATGGAAAGGTATAACACAGATGAACAGAAATAAAGGACTTAAGTGTTAAACAATGGACTGACTGCAAACAGAAGAGATAGGAAACATGGCAGGAGCAAAACCATGCTCTTATTACACAGGATGAATTAGATAATAATGGTCCTAAGGTTTTTCACACGAGGATAGCAATGGGTAACGCTAAAATTAGGCCTGGAATGCCAGACATCTTTTAGATGCCTGCTGCTTCTATTGTAATTTCAGTTACTGCTATACTCTCAAGTAAATGATTGGTTTACCAGAAAACAAAAAAGGGTACTAAATGAGAGTAAGAGACTAGGAAGAATGCTGTAGTATTGGCCAGCTACAATTTTGTGTATACTTAGATTTCTAAATGTCTGCGTAAAAATGTGTAAGTGCTATGATCACATTGGCAGTGGTTCTCAACCTTTCTAATGCTGTGACCCCGCAATACAGTTCCTCATGTTGTGGTGACCCCAAACCAAAAAATAATTTTGGTGGCTACTTCAAAATTGTAATTTTACTACAGTTATGATTCGGAATGGTTTTAGGCGACCCCTGTGTTTTGGTCATTCAACCTCTGTCAGAGTCGTGACCCACAGGTTGAGAACCACTGTTGTATAGGGATTTATTAGAATAACAATGATTGATGGAAAAATACCAATTCCAAGTTAGTGTAAGATGTTTGACATTCAGAAAGATGGCGATGTTATGCTCAAGTACCTATGTTATAGAGTAATAATATCACAAAACTTCTCTTCTGGAGGATTAAGTTCTTCTCTTTTTTTTTTTTATCTGAAGGACTGAGGTTCAAACTCATAACCTTGTTCTTGCCAGGCAGGCACTTGTGCCACGGAGCTATCTCCCAGCCCCTGGAGCGTTAAGAATGTAAGTTTGCAAACACAAACTTTGAGAAAAAGAAGGGCTACTTGTGGATTGCCAATATTTCGGCCCTAGCCCTTCAAGGTCAGTGAGGACTCAGAACATAAGAGAACCTGTGCTATAACATCTTATAACTCAGTGATTTCCCAAATTTTCTGTTCAAGGAGATTATGGGGCCACAGAGGAATGGGATCGGCGATGTATACTGTGCCTAAGAAGAGTCACCTAGAGAGAAAACATTCTCTCAGGCCTCCACAGAGAGCAAACTATTCAAGCAATGGTCATGACTCATCCAGATGGCTGACACTGATAACAGTTCTACAAAGCACTGTACATGGTTTCAAAGTAAATTCTGAGGGGATTTGACGGACCTTGGGACATACAAAAGTTATATGTTTTGTTATACAGTTCTTGTTTTAACTTGCCCTTAATGACCCAGCAGAAGTTTAACCACGAGGCATAAAATGTAAAGCTAGATTAATATGCTGAGCTGTAAAAGGCTTAAATCAACAGCTTCTGGCATTGCCAGTTGTGCCAATAATCTGTTTCAATTATGGAATACTGGATTGTGTATACAACTACTTTCTCTTAGTTCAATGATAAGATTTTTTTGTGCCAACAATGATCAGAAAAATTGTCATGTCTACATCCTGTGCTCTGTATAACTACTATGAGGACAACAATATGAATTGTATCCATTATTGGGAATGTACTACTAACGTGTTTTAAAAATGTCACATCGCTATTTCTTATTAAAAGTAAAAAAAAGTGCTACCAACCTGGGTGGGGTGTCAGCACCAGTAATCGTGGTGATCTGGGAGGCAGAGGCAGGTGAGCAAGCTAAGTGCTTTCAGCACCGGGCCAAGTCCCACCTACATAGATTTGACCGATTTCCTAGCTTTATGACTCCCATCACAGCCCACATCTTCATTTTGTTTTATCCGAGATGGATGTTACAATTCAGTTAGTATTTGGAGAAGTCTTTAAAGGACCTTTTCATAGTTGAAGCCAGTCTAAAGAGTCTAGATACTTGTATCCAGCAAAATAACCCAAAATAGTCCATAATAGTAGTGGGTTATTCGCTCAACTCGCACTTGTCAGAAGCTGTTGACTTGAGCCTTTTATAGTTCAGCATATTAGTATGGTTTTACCTTTTATACTTTCTGGTTAGACTTTTCTGCTAGATGGTTAAGACTAAGTTAAAGCAAGACCTATTTACCTAAAAACATAACTTTTGTATCTGACAAGGTCAATCAAATCACCAAGGTCAATCAAATCCTGTGGTTTCAGGATTTACCCTGAAACCACGTACAGTAGTTTGTAGATATTTTGCCAGTGTCAGCTATCTGGATGAGTCACAGCCATAGCTTGACCAGTTTACTCTCTGTGAAAGCTTGAGACAATTTTTTTCTGTCTTCGAGACTCTCCTCAGGCACACTATACATCATGTGGCCCCATAATCTCCTTGATCATAAAACTTGGTTCCAATACTTTGTATTCCGTGTTGTTTGCAGCTTTTTTTTGGTGGGACTAGGATTTGAACTCATGACCTTGAAATTGCCAGGCAGGCACTTGTGCTATGAAGCTATCTCCCTGGCCCCTTCTTTGCAGCTTTTGGAGTGGAAATGTTTATCTTGTGCCTTTCAATGCTGGAAGTCTTTAACTTTTCTTTTATACAGGAACTCACAGCTAAGAGTTTACCTTTGATCTTGGAGGAGAATTGGGATTTGGACTTTTCAGTAATGCTAAAACTGTTGGAACTTTGGAAACTGGGGGAGGTGGACTAAAATATCTTTTGCATAAAGGGATGTGCATGACACTTTGAGGGGCTGTTATGGTTTGTGTATAGCTGTCCTCCTAAAGCCTCATGCAGTCATAGGGTGGCTTCTGGAATTTGTAATTGATTATTGTGAGGATGGGTGCTGTACCTCCCCTGGGGTAGGTGATTTGTATTTCAATGTAAGAAGTTAGCTGCTGCTAACTCTCACTGCTGTTTGGCTCTTAGCTGCCACCATGAAAGATTACCCTCTGCCATGTGCCTCTCTGCCTTGGAGCCAGCTGAATATGGACTGAAACGTCCAGTAACTCTGAGCTAAATAAACCTTTCCTTCCCTAATTTTGAGTGTCAGGTATTTGCCCCAGCAATGAGAGAAAAGTAACTAAAACAGGGTCCAATAGCAGAATGTTACCGTTTGTGTTTGTCCCTTGAAAGCCTCAGACAGTCAGTGAGGCACAGGTCTACAGTCTGTGATTAATTCATGGTGTAAGGCTGGGATTAGGAGTCTGAGAACTGCTGAGATTATGGGTATGAGTTATATGCCCAGCCTTGATTGGATAGCCTGAATGTGACATAAACGAGACAGATTTGCTCTCTGTTGCCCTTGTGGCTGTTACTTGTCCCTCTGCTCTTGCTATCTTGCTCTCTGTCACCACCATGAACTGCTACCCTCTGCCATGTGCCACTGGGCCTTGGAGCCAGCTGAGTACCAACTGAAACTTCCGTTGACTGTGAGTTAAACATTTTTTTCTTTTTGCCTCATTTTGAGTGTTGGGTATTTGTCCCAACAATAACAGAAGAGTAACTGAAACAGAGAGGCTCCTGGGGTCCAAATAGATAAGGTCAGACAACACTCAGATTGCAAGTTTCTCCACATGCTTTCCTATTGATGTCACCTACATCTGTCACAAAGATGTGGACACTCATGATGGAGAGTATCTGAATTGGTGAGTTTTAACTTCATATCTACAAAAGTTATGTGGGTATGTTAATATTATTTATATCATCAACTATCTCATTCTTTTAAAAATTGTTACAACATGCATATTACAGTATTTATTGGACATAGTCTGCTACTCTGGACCTAATTTAAAGCCCTAAATGATCCAGTTAAGGATATCTGAGTCTAAATGTCCCCCAAAAGCCTATTGTAGTAATAGGTTGAGTGTTTGAACTGCTGCCTGGATGATCGTATGTGATGCCAGAACTGATTCATAGTGTAATGCTAAGATCAAGAGTACTAGGATGAACAATGTGAATGCTACCTGCCCTCTGTGGCTTGGATAAGATATACTGGATAGAAGGAGTTTGGTCATTCCTTATTGCTTTTCTACCATGAACTGTTTGGATGCCTGATGCTTTGTCTCAGTCATGAGAACACTAAGGTTGTCCACCAAAGGTCTCTGATTGAATGGCTTGGTCCCCAGTTGGTGCCATTGGGCTGTGATAGGGTTAGGCTTCAGGCCCTGGACTGCCTCTGAAGGGAACTGGAAGATCCCACCCCTTCTCCTTTGTCTTTTGCTTTTAGGTCATAAGAGGAGCAGTTTGTTCCACCCTGGGCTTCCTGCCACTGCCATCCAACATGCCTACCAAAGGCCCAAAGCAATAGTTTTAGCTGATCTCGGATTAGAACCTCCAAAACTGTGGACAAAATAAACCTTTCCACTTTATGAGGTAACATCCTCAGACACAGTGATAAAGCCAAGACACAGGTGAAGTGTGGCAGATGCTTAGACATGACCGTTCAGATTTTTTGCTTCTTCTTGAGTCACTTTCAATGTCTTATTTTTCAAACACAGTGCATAATTCTTCTAAAATTTAAATGTATTGACATATTGCTGGCAAGCACAAACTCTTGAGTTCAAACCCTGGTACAAAAAAAAAAAAACAAAAAAAAAACAAAACAAAACAAAAAAAAGAACATAATGTGAAATGTATTGGAAGATTGCCATGAGTTCAAGGCCAGCCTGAACAACATAGTGAAACCACTCTCCAAAAATATGAACAAAAAAATAATAAAAAAGGAAAGTGAGGGAATGCAGCTAGTGTCCTTCTCAAAGTACCATTAATTGTAGCTTTAAAAAAAACTATCAGGACTAGCAGGACAAAGAAATTCCTCTGCAGATTTGGCAATGGAGGCTTATTGGCCGTAGTTTTCTGTGATCTTGTTCAGTACATTCTTGGGCGTGGTGGGCCAGCAAGTACAGCAGAGATTTAGTGGCGCTCCTTGTGTACCAGAACTTCAGAGTGCTGCCATAGACACAGTGCCTCCTTCTTGGTCACCAGGCTTGTTAGCCGGCCTTACCTTGCTCTTCTCTGGGTCACGATACCTCCTTCTTGGGCCGGCACTTCCTCTATCTGCCTATTCTATGCACCGCAGTGCAGTCACCTTCACAATGCACAACCATTGAACCCTAGAGCTTTTGAGGGGTTTTGAGGACCTAAACCATAACACTCCTGGCTCTCTGTGTCTTTCTTTATTTCCTCGGTATCATTCTCACTTAAGAGAATTTTGGGGCTTCTCAATAATACTGATCTACTGGGAAACAAATATTTGACATTGGAAGTATTGTCTAGTGCATTCCTGTTTTCTATGCAATTAAATGTTCTTTTCAGCGTTTAATTCCTTTTCCTTTTAGAGTCTGCTTTGCTGTTATTCTTCTTACATCTAGAGATGATTGAATCATTAATGAATTCTCAATTCTTTATTTTTTCTAACGTATGTGCTGATAGCTGTGTGTTTCTCTCCAAACACTGTCATGGATACATGCAATAAATATATGCTCTGTGGTGTTTAACATTTGCTGCATAGTATTTTCTAATTTCCACTGTATTTCTCATTCGGTGCTCTTATTTCTCAGCAAGGTACTTCAAGACTTCAGCTTCATGGAACTTGTACCTTTCTTCCATAGCTTCTAATTTCTTCTGAATTTCCTCCAGGGAAAGTTGCTTCTTTGAAGGAGAAAGGGGGAAATCTGGGACAGACTCTTTTGACTGTGGGCTGAGAAACAGCTCAAAAGCCTGTCCTGAAGCACGCTTCTCCAGTTTTTTCACCTGAGTATCAGAAGAAGCCATGGTGAACAGAAGATAAGAGACTGGCTAGCAATGTGTTCCACTGGTAAAGAAAGCCCTGCTCGATCCGAGCCACCTAGGCATACTCTGTATTTCTCATTTGTTTTTGTTATATTTTTTTGTGTAACATATGTACAAATCTGCAATTAATTCAGAGCACTAGTATTTGAATAGATTAATATACACAAAAAATTATCAACTAAGAAAACATTTCCATAGTAGTAAATAATTACTAAGAATAAAACATAACATAAAGACAGGAATGGCAAATATATGATCAGAAGTTCTAACAGTTTGGGGATAGACTATCTCACAAAGTTCTATTATGTTGTGTATTCGGACAGAATTCATGACACTTACTGGTGGCCGTGTGTCACTTGTGGGACTGAGCACAACTATTTCCTTAATACCCACCCTGTAGACTGTATTGTTATTTGACATGTGGTTCTTTCAAATACCTCAGCAAATACTGTGAAATTCATATTACTTTGTTAAGTGAAATTCATATCACTTGTAATTTTTTGTTTTGATTCTAATTTTACTTTCTTTAAAATATAAAAAATAAGGGCTGGGGAGATAGCTCTGTGGCACAAGTGCCTGCCTGGCAACTGCAAGGCCGTGAGTTTGAACCCTGGTCCCACAAAAATAAATAAATAAAAATAAAATATAAAAAATAAAATAAAAGTACAGTACTCAGTATGATGGTCCAGTGGTTGTGTTAATGCCTGATCCATCCATGTGAAAAGTTAGGTGGACACCAGGGAAGCAGTGGGTGTCTGGTAAGTCTGGCCCATGGCAGCCACCTGCACAGCAGCTTGGCTGAGCCTCAGCTAGTCGCCCTGGTCAGTAACAAGACTGTTGGTGTGTCTTACCCTGCCCTCCTTTACTGTACTGGGAATCTTACTGACCCTGGACTCACTGCTGTCCCACCACTGCTGAGTCAAGGTGATCACTGGGAGAATCAAATGCCAGTATTAAGAAGTAAAATGCAGTCTCATTGCTACCACCCAGCCAGAACAAGTCCAAGAGAAAAGGACATAAACAATGTAGAAATCACACACCTGAAATTTCTGAAATGATAGCATCTGCAGTAAAAAGCAAAGCAAAGCAAAGCAAAGCAAAGCAAAGCAAAGCAAAGCAAAGCAAAACAAAAAACCCCACAGAAGTCCATTGGGCTATAGAAACAATAACATCACAAATAATCTCTCTCAGGTCAGAAGAAATGACAACAATCACGAAAGAACTGCTCAGCACATATAAAGAACACATAGATTTTAAAAAAGAAGAATACAAAAATAATGGGAAAATTGAAGGGACAGAGAAAAATAGAATATAGGCAACAAATTGAAACAGATCCAGGAAATTAAGAATGTCATTGAAAGCTGGCAAAACCACTTTAATGAAACTGAAGATATAATGTAAGACCTTGAATGCAGTCGTCCAGCTAATGAACGTGAAAGGAAAAGTCTCTCACAACTAATGAGGGGGAAGGCTGGAGAGATAGCTCAGTGGTCTAAGTGCCTGGCAAGTGCAAAGACCCAAGTTCAAAACCCAGTATCACATGCTTTGCAGGGCGTTCTGTGAGTGCCATGTGCATGGTCGTACATGCCTGTAGTCTCACCACTGAGGAGGCAAGAGCATTACTATGAGTCTCCACTGTGTAGGGAGACCCTGTGCCAAATAAATAAAGATTAAAAAACTAATGCGGAATTAAGAAAGAACAATTCAAAAGCAACAAGATGATGGACAAGAAAACGACATAAAGTTAATAGGTGTCATACTGTCATATGCTTCCTTGTTTCTTTCTCTGTGATTTTTTTCTCTTGCTTTGCTTTTTACTTGTCTAAGCTTTATTTTTTATTCATTTTTTTTTTTTGGTGGGACCAGGGTTCGAACTCACGACCTTGCACTTGCCCAGCAGGCACTTGTGCCTCGGAGCTCTCTCCCCAGCCCCTTTTTAAATTCATTTTAATGAAAAAACAATAAAATAGCAATGAAACAGTTTCAAAACAAATTATTAGGATAGTTACGATAATTAATGCCGTGGGTATTGCTATCTTCATAGTAGTTATTCAGAGGATAAGGTGCAGACCTGACATCTTGTCTAAACAATATTAGTACAAACTTTTATTCTCGATGAACTAAGACAAAGTAGTTGTATATCTATCCTATCTATCTATCTATCTATCTATCTATCTATCTATCTATCTATCTATCACCTATCTATCTATATATAATTTTTTTCTTTTTAAAAATTTCTAATACTACGAGAAAATATTATACCATGTCTTATAAGAAGATCATAAGTCAGAGATACAATATGAGTCAAAAAACAAAAATTATAGTTAAAACATTTAGAAAATTAATTAAATATTAATTAATTAAAATGAAATCAAATATTTCAAAACAATATTCCAAAATTCAAATCAAATTGTGAGTTCAACTCAGAGGCCAGAACGTTGTCTATCATATGTATGAATCTGTAATTAATTCAGAGTACTTGTATAGTATTTCAATAGGTTAATATATACAAAAATGTCAACTAAGAAAAAGTTTCCCGGGTGGTAAAGAATTACTAAGAATAAAACATAACATAAATATTGGAATTACAAATATATGACCCACACTTCTAACAGTCTGGGGATAGGATATTGCACAAAGTTTTAGTATGTCGCGTACATGGACAGTGTCCATAATGCTTACTGGTGGCCATGTGTCATTTGTGGGACAGATCTACTGTCAATTCCTTGATATCCACCCTGTAGACCTGGATGGAATCATGACTCATAGGGTGCAGGAGAAGTTCATTTGTAAAATATACTAGTGGAAATATTTTGCTGCTGTATACAAATGAATAGTTGAAGGACTGCTGTTGTATGTCTCTTTTTATCCTGTGTTTAATTGTTTTCCCTATTTGGTGGCTTCTTTCCATTCTCCTTCATGGAGTTGTGGTCATTTTGATTCCTCTCTAGAATATTTTTCAGTAAACTGTGCAGGGTTTGCTTTGTCATCATGAAATTCTTTAGTTGTTCTTTGTCCTGGAAGTATTTCACTTCTCCATCAAACTTGAAAGAGAGTTTTGCAGGGTGTAGCAGAATTGGCTGGAATTTATTTTCTTGCGAGACTTATAGTACTTTGCTCCATGCTCTTCTTGACTTGATGGTCTGTGAAGAGACATCTGCCATTATTCTGATGGGTTTTCCTTTAAATGTGATTTTTTTTCTTTTTTGAAATTTCAATTTATTTTTATTTGTATTGTTCATAGTTCAGTAACATTTAAGAAAGTGTTATATAGTAGCAAATATGATACAGAACTGTTCCTTACATAGCCAAATTTATTAACAAAAATCCATTTCCCTTACATATAAATTATATATTACATTATAAATTCAAACAATGTTATGTGTGACAAACATATAACTTCTAGTGTCTGATCATTTGTTTGAGTAATCATTAGCTTAGTTAATGAAAAAATATTTATAATACTTAAAATATTAATAACTAAAATATGAATAACTAGCAAGTCAAAACCATTGTTACAAATCACAGATTAACACTTCTAATGGTGCCAAATTATATATTAATGTAAGTATTTATTTTTAAATATTGTTTATTTATTTATTTGAAAGACTAAAAATAGCAGAAACAAAGATAAAAAAGTTACAAGTCAGAGTACATATAGTACAGAATTTCAAAACCAGAAAAATTTAGCAATGGTTATATTACATATTTTCATCATCAGATCAGTTTAGATTAGTAGATATAGGTATATAAGATTAATCAAACAATTAAACATTAACACTTTCAATAAACATTAATTTTTTTTAACAGTTGACACTGTATATTGTCCTCACAATAGTTATACAGAACACATCTGAAGCAGCTTTTGGTATACTGTTTCTGTGCTGAATTTATGGGACTTTGATTATGATATGTCTGGGTGTGGTTGTAATTGGGTTGATGTTATTTGGAGTTCTGTATGCTTCAGTTGCCAGAATGTCAAAATGTTTCCCTGTATTTGGGAAGTTTTCTGCTATTAATTCTGCTCATATTCTTTTTATACAATTTGTATTGATTCCTTTCTCATTGATGCCTATTAGTCTTATGTTCATGTTTGCATCACCTTGCAGATGTAGAATTATTTTTTCTTGCACCCTAGTTGGTATTGAGAGATCTTTTCTTACCTCTTCTCTAGCTGCAATGGTATGCTTTACGTCTAAAAGTCTATTTTCACTTTCATTTAAGTGGTTTTGCCAGCTTGTGATCGAGGTTTTAAGTTCCTATATAGCACTTTGAGTCTGCCTCATGCATTCTATTACTTTCCTATATTGTTCTTTCAAGGATTCCATCATTTTTCTATTCTCTTCTATTTTTTTAAATCAGTGTCTTTAGAAGCACTTAGTACTTCTCTTATTATAGGTATTATTACTATTTTTTTTTACTTCAGAAATTATTTCTGATCTGATTTCCGCTATACCTTTCTTTTTTCATGTTTCAATTTTTTATTGTTTAAATTTAACAATGGTTATATTACATATTTTCATCATCAGATCAGTTTAGATTAATACATATAGGTATATAAGATTGATCAAACAAACATTAACCCTTCTAAATCAGCATTACATTTTTTTCTTTTCCCCTTTCTTTTCTTTGAAAGTTGACATATTGCATATTGTCTTCACAATCGTTCTACAGAGTACAGTGTGTGGGCATGACCCACCTCCCTATTGATGTTGCTTAGAAAAAAAAAAGGAAAAGAATATAATTCTCTTTGGACTAAGAGGAAGCAGATACATACACAGTCAAATGTTCTGCAATTGCAGTGGGCCACCAGTGAAGCTTGTGACATTGGAGGCTATTGAATCTAAGCCTCCTAAAGCTCATCTCACCAATCTAGCTCTGCGTTTCATGCATTGTAATTAAGCATTTTTTTTCTTGCTGGGTGGTCAAGGGCAAGTTGAAACAAGACCTCTATAACAAAACATTCATTTTTTTTGTATCTTCCAGGGTCAAATCCCCTCAGGATTGAGTTTAGGACCATAGGCAGTACTTTGTAGAACTGTTGTTAGTGTCAGCCTTCAGGAAGAGTCACGGCCATTGCTTGGCCATTTTGCTTTCTGTGAAAGCCTGAGAGAATGTTTTTGTCTGGGTGACTCTCCTTAGACGCACTACAGTTCATTCATCCCTTTCCTCTGAGGTTCCATAATCTCCTTGACCAGGAAATTTGGGACACCCCTGAGTTATAGGATATTACAGCACAGGTTCTCTTATATCCTGGGTCTTTATTGACCTTGAAGGGCTAGGGCCAAAATATTGGCTATCCTTATAGCCCTTCTTTTTCTCCAATTGTCGGTCTGTTAACTAACATTCTTAACCCTCCAGCAGAAAAGCTTTGTGATACTATTACTCTATAACATAGGTACTTGAGCTTATCATCACTGGCTTTCTGAGTATCAAATATCTTTGACTTAGCTTGGAAATGATATTTTCTGACCATC
>PVJA010034504.1:0-22496 GCA_004027025.1 Myocastor coypus | reverse complement strand
CAGTGGTCTCAGGCAGCTGCAGGGACCACGGTTCGATCCCCGGCACCACATGCTGCGCCAGCCCTGCCCTCAGGGTAGGCTGAGCTGGCCAGAAAAATAAATAAATAAACAAAAGTTCTGAAACAAGAAAAAAATAAAATAAAATAAAAATTCTAAAAAAAAAAAAAAAGACAAGACGGGGAACTTAATGCTTAAAGAGGGCCAGTATATAATAAGTAGGGCTTTGCTTAGCAGGGTGTGTGTGTGTGTGTGTGTGTGTGTGTGTGTGTGTGTGTGTAAATAGTGGGTTTGTCAAATGTCCTGTCTGTGTGACTATACCTCCAGGGTCAGAAGGCTCTTTATTTCAGGCTCCCAAAGTGCATTCGGCCTCTCAAGGAGGACACATGTTTGGTGACAATGTCACTTCTTTCCTGCTTTTGGTGTGGGCCCCACCTGCCAGAAGTGGGTTAGCTTCCCATGGCTTTTGTTCTGGTCACTGATTTTAGAAGTCAGTGGGAATGCTGTGTGGAAGGCTTTATCTGTATGAGAGACAGCAGCGGGAGGTTGTTCATCTGGGGGAAGGGTGAGAAGGAAATCTGTGTCAACAATGTGGAAGGCCAGGATAAAAGCACTAGGGTAGAAGCCAACCTATATACATCTAGGTTTAAAAATCCTTTCTCTAGAGTATGGCAGGGGGCACTGACACGCCGAGCTTCACAGGAAAGAGCCCTTGCTATTTTAGTTGGCAGCAAGCAGGAGCTGTCAAGGGAAGGCGAGCTAGCAGCCCCGCAACTTTTATTTAAATATGTGAAGACTGTTGGTTTTCATGTGTTGATTTTTTTTTTTTTTACCTTGCCACCTGATTGATTGATTGATTTATTTATTTATTTATTTATTTATTTATTTATTTTTCCTTGTTTCACAATTTTTGTTTGCTTATTTATTTTTATGGCTGGCTCAGCCTGCCCTGAGGGCAGGGCTGGCGCAGCATGTAGTGCCTGGGATCGAACTGCGGTCCCTGCAGCCGCCTGCAGGCGCTTTAGACCACTGAGCCATCCTGTCGGGCCACCACCTGATTTATTATTTGATTTTAGTTTTAGTTTTGTTTTGTTTTGTTTTTCTTTAAGGAATTTATTTTATTTTTATTATGGCTGGCTCAGCCTGCCCTGGGGGCAGGGCTGGTGCAGCATGCAGTGCCGGGGATCGAACCACGGTCTCTGCTGCCGCCTAAGCTTTCCTAATAAGCAGGTGCTCTAAACCGAGATTTTAGTTTTATTATTATTTTTTTATATTGTGGCCGGCTTAGCCTGCCCTGGGGGTGGGGCTGGCACAGCATGTGGTGCTGGGGATCAAACCAGCACTTTAGACCACTGAGCCATCTTGCTGGCCCTTTAGTTTTATTCTTTAACATTTCCAGGTACACTCACATCAACTGCATATGGAAGTTGCTTTTCTTCTTTTCCTTTTCTTACACTCTCATATTCTTTTCTCTTATCTAATTACCCAGGCTAATACTTGCAGTTGAGTTATGTGGTGTTTTCTTGTTACTGTTACTGTTGTTTTTGTTTTATTTCACTTTTAGTACTCGGTATTGAACAAAGGGCCTTCCAGCTGAGGTGCATCTCCAGCCCTTTTTACTTCTTTGAGGCAAGGTCTTGCTAAATTGTCGGGCTAGGTTTGAACTTGTAATTTTCCTGCCTCAACCCCCAGAGTGCTGGGATTACAGGTATCAGCAATCATCACACCTGGGTGAATTGGAAATTAAAATGAGAATGTCTCTTCTCTTGTCATTCTTACTAAATAAGATGCTGGCATTGTATGTAACCATAGCATGTATATACCTATATCGTACTAAGATTTGAGTCAGGCATGGTATCATATACCTATAATTTAAGCTACTTGGAAGGCTGAGTCAGGAGGCTTACTTTTTTTTTTTTTTTTTTTTTTTTTAATCTTTTTGAGACAGGGTCTCGCTATGCAGTTCAGGCTGGCCTTGAGCTCACTTTTGTAGCCCAGGCTGATCTCGAACTCACACTGATCCTCCTGCCTCAGCCTCCCGAGTGCTGGGATTATAGGCGTGCACCACCATGCCCAGCTTACAATTTTTTTTAATGTATTTGGTACACAATCTCGCTATGCAGCTCATAGTGATCCTCCTGTCTCAGCCTCCCTCAGCTCTGGGATTACAAGCATGCACCCTGGTGGGGCTGGCATGGCCTGTGGCACCAGGTCTCAAATCCAGGTCCTGTGCTTGCCGAGGCAGGTGCTTAGACCACTGAGCTATCTGTGTGGCCCAGGATTGCAAATTTAAGTCCAGCTTTGGCAACTTAATGAGACTATGTCTCAGATTTTTCAAGAAAGATGTGAGGGTATAGCTTATTGGTAGAGTACCTTCCTAGCACACACAAGACCTAGTTTAGTCCCCAGTACTGGGAGAAAGGAAGAAAGAAAGAGAGGGGGCTGGAGAGATAGCTTAGTAGAATAAGTGCTTGCCTGGCAAGAGCAAGCACCTGAGTTCAATCCCTGGTTCTGCCAAAAAAGAAGAAGAAGAAGAAGAAAATGACGACGACGACGAATCAGCTTCTTGTTTCTTGAATGTTTTTTGTCTTTTTGAGACAAGGTCTCACTGTGCAGTTCAGGCTGGCCTTGAGCTCACTTTTGTGGCCCAGGCTGGTCTCAAACTTGCACCAGTCCTCCTGCCTCAGCCTCTCAAGCACTAGGATTATCTGGAGTGTTTTATTGGTTGAACAAACTGTCCTTAAACAGCGTCACTGGGGTCTGTATTTATTGCTCCAGATACTGTTTTCCAGTTAATAAAACAATATATATATATATTTTTTTTTTTCAGGATCAGGGTTCAAACTCATGACCTTGCACTTGCCAGGCAGGCATTTGTGCCACAGAGCTATCTCCCCAGCCCCTAAAATAATAAATTTTCAAAATATTACTAGGTCAACGTTACAAAAATCAGATCTTATTTATTAATTTATTTATACAGGGTCTTGCTAGGTAATACACTCAGGCCTCAAACTCACAAAGATCTTCCTACTTCAGCTGCCTGAGTGCTGGAGTTATAGGGAGATCTTTTTTAAAAAGGTAGTTTGTGTAGAAGTTTACAGGCATTAGCCACAGTTGCTTAACTGAAGAATAAGGCACTTGTTAAGTATTGACTGCTATCATGTCCCCAGGTTTTCTAACTTTTCTGGTTATCAAATGTGGGTGAGGTCTACAAATGTCATCTGCCCATCCTGATAGCAACTCCCTGGATTCCTACTGAAATGCCTTCAACTAAATTGACCCTGAGCCCTGACACATTCACTGGGCAGATCTGCAGTCACCTGATTGTGTGTGTTCCTTCTTGTGCAATACCTTTTCTTTAGCCTTTTTTTTTTTGTACTGGGAATCAAACTAGCATTTTTAATACTATCTAACATGGAGTTGGCCCATGTGTTGCTTGGGTAGTGCTTATTTTTTGTTTGGGTGATAGTTTTTTTGTTGTTTTGTTTGTTGCTTGGATAATGTTTGTTTATTTACTTATGGAAGGTATGGATTGGTTAGAAATATTCCAGGGCCTAGAAGCTCCTGCCTGCTTATCACAGGAGTTAGATAATGGCAGAGGAAGCACAGTAATCACAGTGTTGTGCTAGGGTTTGCTTCATGGGCAAACTTTATATTGTTAATCTCACATGAGGAAACCAGTCCAGTCCATCTTAGTCTTGTCCATCGTGTAGACAAGATTCTAAGAAGTGCATCTGCCCTCTCTTCATGCTTTAAGGCACCTACAGCACTTACTGGTGCTAAGTAGGGGCTCTTGGCCCAACCTCTCTGGAGGATGTGGGATATTCCTGGGCACAGAGAAGTTTTGTGTTTCTGTTCAATCTTAGTTTCATTCCAGCTAGAGAGGGAAAGCAGATCCTGGGAAGGGAGTTTCCTTAGGAAGTATATATACCAGGTTGTCTTGTGTTTCCTTTAAGCCAGCAGACTCTTTCCACCTCAAGACTTTGCACATGCTGTTCGGTCTGCTTGGCAGTTCTTTCCACCATTTAGCTCTGGCCTGGAGGTCACCACCCCGTAGAGCTCTGCTCATCTGACTGCCCCACCAAGAGGCTACCTGTTACTGTCTTATTACTCTGGTGCGTGTGCTGGAGCATATATTCATGGCCAAAACTTCCTTGTCCATTTATTGTCTTACACAGTGGGAGCCTCGCCCTCAGAAGGCAGGCCTAAAACAAGAAGCTTCTCTGTTTTCCCTTTGTACTGTGTTGTGTCATCCCTAGGACCTAGATAATGCCAGCCTGTTGTGAATGCTCAGCAAATGTTTGTCGGATGAATGTGTGTATTGATTTTACTATATCATATATTGTGTGGTTCTGAAGACTTTGTGTTCCTTCTTACTGTATGAAAAGCAATGTTAACTTTGCTTTAAAATAAGATAGGTTAGGGGGCCGGTGAGATAGCTCAGCAGTTTAAAATGCCTGCTTAGGCAAGCTTAGACAACCACAGGGATTGTAGTTTGATCCTTGGCACCACATGCTGCACCAGCCCCATGCCCCCAGGGCAGGCTGAGCCGGCCATAACGTACATACATACACACATACATAAATAAATAATAAGATAGGTTAGGGCTAGCCAAATAGCTCAGCAGATTAAAGTGCCTGCAAGCAAGCACAGGGTCCAGTGGTGATGGTGGGGGTTGGGGTTTGATCCCCAGGCCTGTGGTGCTGGCTCCACCCCAAGAGGTGCTGAGACAGTAACTGGGCGTGTTGTTCAGTGCCTGTAATCCCAGCTCTTGGGAGGCTGAGAACAGGAGAATCACTGTGAGTTTGATCTATGTAGTATCTATACACCCTGTAGACCCTGTCCTAAATTCATAAAAAAGAAAATTATAAAGCTATAAGAACCCCACTAGTTGATTTTAGAATAATAAAACTAAGTATGCTTGTGGTGCTAAAATAGACACATAGATGAGCAGAACAAAATTGAAACTAAAACTAGAACCCTGCAATATACCCATTTAATTTTGGACAAAGGTACAGTGTGAATTCAGTGGAGAGAAGCTGATCTTTTCAGCAGATGATGTTGGAGCAATTGGGACTAGCCATATGTAAGAAAAAATTGAGCTAAATTGTGTCTTATGAAGAAATTAATTTAGAATAGACCACAGATATTAAATGTAAAATGTTAAGATGTGTATACAATTTACACAAGAAAGCAGACCTTTGTGACCTCAGGCTGGGCAGTGCTCAGAGACATGACTCCAAAATCATGAAAGTTGCAAGGAAAAAAATGGACAAAATAGTGTCATCAAAAACAAAAAGTTGGGGCCCCGGCAGGATGGCTCAGTGGTCTAAAATGCCTGCTTAGGAAAGCTTAGGTGGCTGCAGGGACCGGGGTTCAATCCCCAGCACCACATGCTGTACCAGCCCTGCCCTCAGGGCAGGTTGAGCTGGCCATAAACATAAATAAATAAACAGAAGTTCTGAAACAAGAAAAAATAAAAATTCTTTTTTATTATTATTATTTATTTATTTATTTATTTAGTCTTTTTGAGACAGGGTCTCGCTATGCAGTTGAGGCTGGCATTGAGCTCACTTTTGTAGCCCAGGCTGGTCTCGAACTCGCATCAATCCTCCTGCCTCAGCCTCCCAAGTGCTGGGATTATAGGCGTGAGCCACCATGCCCGACTGAAAAAATAAAAATTCTTAAAAAAAACAAAAAGTTGGGGCCCAGCAGGATGGCTCAATGGTCTAAAGCGCCTGCTTGAGAAAGCTTGGGCAGCTTCAGGAACAGCAGTTCCATCCCCGGCACCACATGCTGCACCAGCCCTGCCCTCAGGGTGGGCTGAGCTGGCCATAAAAATGAGTGAATAAACAAAGGTCTGAAACAAGAAAAAAAAAATAAAAATAAAAATTTTTTTAAAAAAGTTTTTCCAGGGATATAGAACAGTGGCATAAATACCTGCCAGGCAAGCACAAGGTCATGAGTTTGATCCTTGGTACTACAAAAAAAAAAAAAAAAAAAAAGTTTGCTGTGCAAAAAAACAATATGAAGTCAGTGAAATCACCCACACCTGCCCTTGGTTTTTTTGTTGTTGTTGTTGTTTTGTTTTTTTTTAGATGGTCTCACTGTAGTCCAGGCTGGTCTCAAACTCAGGATCCTGGCCCAGCCTCCTGAGTGTCAGAATTATAAACTTGCCACCATGCTTGGCAAAGTGAGTACAATGATAAGCTACGGTCTTGGGAAACTAGTTACAGATTGTGCAACAAAGAATTCTTATCCAAAATATGTAGAGTGGTGCACGCCTGTAATCCCAGTACTCAGGAGGCAGAGGCAGGAGGATTGTGAGTTCGAGACCAGCCTGAGCTGCAAAGTGAGCTCAAGGCCAACTTGAACTACATAATGTGACCCTGTCTCCAAAAGAGAAAGAAAGAAAGAAAGAATGAAAGAAAGAAAGAAAGAAAAGAAAGAGAAAGAAAGAAAGGAAAGAAGCAAAGAACAAAGAATGCATAAGATTTAGACATTTGCTGAAGAGGATCTGTGGTGAATGAGAACACAAAAAGGTGGTCAACATTATTAACTGCTAGGGAAGTGCAAATTAAAGCAATGAGCTACAGTGGCTGCTTAGAATGTCTGAATTAAAAACCAGACAATTGGGGCCCAGCGGGATGGCTCAGTGGTCTAAAGCGCCTGCTTGGGAAAGCTTGGGCGGCTTCAGGGACCGCGGTTCGATCCCCGGCACCGCATGCTGTGCCAGCCCTGCCATCGGGGTGGGCTGAGCCGGCCATAAGAATGAGTGAATAAACAAAGGTTCTGAAACAAGAAAAAAAAAAAAAAAAAAAACCAGACAATTTGGCCAGGGATATGCTCAGTGGCCCAAATGCCTGCCTGGCAAGAGTGAGGTCCTGAGTTTGATTCCTGTACAAAAACAAAGGAAAACATAATAATAACAACCCCAGACAATACTATATGGCAAGGGTGCACGCAGTTGTAATGCTTGTGCACTGTAGGTTGTTCCTTCTAGATAGACATTTACCATGTATGACTCAGCAGTCTCACTTCTAAGTATTTACCCTAAAGAAATGAAAAGTGCCATTTAGTCCCCTGAATATTATAGTAGCTCCCTTAATAATTACTAGAAACTGGAAATGGCCTAGTGTCCCTGCGTGAATGAATGGGTAAATAGACCACAACATCCACGCAAGGCAAAAGGGGAACTGCTCTGAGCAGGCTTTGGTGCTTGCAAGCAACTCAGAGGCATGATGCTGAGCCACAATGACTCCAAAGAGGTATCATAGGGCCGGGGAGACAGCTCTGTGGCACAGCACCTTCCTGGCAAGTGCAAGCTTGTGAGTTTGAACCCCAGGCCTGCCCAAAAACAGGTATCATGAGGGAGTGCTTTGGGTGGTGGGGCCCCTCTGTGTCCTCAGTGTAGCAGTAGTTATAGAAACTTCTACCTAGGCTGTCAGGATTTGGACACCAAGAAAAGTATAGAGAAGTTTTAATATACTACTTGTTAACTTAAAAATAACAGACTCTCACATCCTGCAGAAGTTGCTCCACCGTGCTAAGAACAGAACTAAAGTGCTAAAATAGATAAATGCAGTACACAAGCAATTAAAATAGAAAAAATTTCTGAAGTGGCTCCCTGTTATATAGATAAATAGAAGAAGAAATGTGCCACAAAAACAAGCCACAGCCTATTTAAATATCTGAATTACAAAAGCCTACTAGAGTGGCTCTCACATTGTTTTCAAAGGTCATTACCAGTAACATGTAAGAAATTACACCCACTGATCATCTTCATTTAATGTTTCAATATTTTTCAATCCAGATTTTATTTTATTTATTTATTTTGTACTTTTTAACTTTATTTATTTATGTTATGGGCGGCTCAGCCTGCCCTGGAGGTGGGGCTGGCACAGCATGTGGTCCCAGGGATTGAACTGCGGTTCCTGTGGTTGCCTACACTTGCCTAAGCAAGCACTTTAGACTGCTGAGCTATCTCAATCCAGATTTGAATCATCTCCTTGAAATTAAATGTTGATCCTACCAATTATCTTAGTGTGCTCCAGTTCTACTGGGTGGATGGTCCTGGGAGAAGCTTTGTGAAGGAGGCAGCTCTCAGGTGGGGCCAGGTGTACAGGAGGTTCAGGGTTGTGCAGAGGTGATACCCAGCCTTGCCTCAGAAGCCTCTTTGGGCTTAGAGAAGTACCACCGCTCAGGTGCACCCCAAGGAGATTTAGAACTTTCAAAGTCTGTGGGCCTAGGTCAGGGCCTGCCCTGTGGGACGAGCACACAGGTACCTGCTGAGCAGCCTGGTTTCAGTAGGTTCCGGGGGTACAACAGGAACAGAACAAGCATGAATGGTGGCACCAGGGGGTAGTGGTGACTACACCCAGAGAGTCTCAGAGAACACAGTTACTAGACAAGAAGCAGGTGTTCTGTGTGGAGGGAAACAGCATTGTGCTGCAAGTGGCAGGGTGAGGTCTTGGCCGAGAAGGATGTGGTCGGGGTGATGGAGAACAAGCAGCAGGACCCAAGAGAGTGAGAGCTTGTGGGTCAGTCCCCATGCCTGCCCTAGGCACCTCTCTGAGAATCACAGGCAGGAGCCATTTACAATGCAGACATCCTGGGCTCATCAGATCAGAAGTTCTCAAGGCAGAGCCTAAAGCCTGCAGTTGTCAGCAGTACCCAGAGATCACTTTGCAGTGCACAGATAGCCTCTGCAGGGAGCGGTGGGGCCACACAGTTTCCTGCCAGGATTTCATTTAATATGTGTGTTTGACTCATGTCATAATACAGCTGTCTCCTGAAGACTCTGCACTTAGGAATGCTGCCCTCTTTTGAGTTTCCTGGGCTATCATAAAAACGGCAAGCCTTTCTGCAGGTGTCTGTTCATATGAGCATCATTGTTTTCCAGAAAGAAGCAGACCCCTGTCTGTGAGGCTATGGATCTGCTAGGTATTTGCTGAAGCAAAAATCGTGCTGGGGTCTGCCTTGGGGAAGAAGGTGGTGTTCATGATTTCCTGATGTCCTTTCCCAGGAACAGCAGCCAAGCTGGACAGATGACCTGCCACTCTGCCACCTCTCTGGGGTTGGCTCAGCTTCCAACCGCAGCTACTCTGCTGATGGCAAGGACACCGAGAGCCACCCTCCAGAGGACAACTGGCTCAAGTTCAGGTGTGCATGCCAGTATTGCTGTCCTGGGCAGAGGAAGTCAGCTTGCAAGCAAGGGAAGGCTCTGAGCTTGCCACTGTTGTACAGGGATTGCCAGGGAAAGGTAGCCTAAGGGAGTTGATAGCCTGTGGTGTGGCCACATCTAACTGAGCCCAGGGCCTAGGGCATCCTAGAAAGTCACAGCCACAGGGAAACAATGACTAAACTGAGGGTCCCAGGTGGGCGCCTTAACCTCCACTGCTATATCTTCCATCTCCCTCAGTTCTTTCCCTTTTCTCCCCTCACTTGTGAGCCTAGGCCTCAGGCCTCCTTCTGCCTCCTCTGCCAGGAGTGAGAACAGTTGCTTCCTATATGGTGTCTTCAATGGCTATGATGGCAATCGGGTGACCAACTTTGTGGCCCAGCGGCTGTCTGCGGAGCTCCTGCTGGGCCAGCTCAATGCTGAGCACACAGAGGCTGATGTGCGGCGAGTGCTTCTGCAGGTGAGGGGCTCGGGCTGGCTTCCGGGTTGGCCCCAGAACTCAGCTATGGATATGACGAAGGTTGGTCAGAAGACTGCTGGCTTCTTCACCCACAAGCCACTGTTCCCAGAAGTCCGGGGCCAGGCAAGGTTGGCTCTGAAAGAGGTGCTGGGCATTTCTGCATCTGTTGGCAGTGATGTTTATGCCAGCTTCTGCCTTACCCTTTCATGCCAGGCTTTCGATGTGGTAGAGAGGAGCTTCCTGGAGTCCATAGATGACGCTTTGGCCGAGAAGGCAAGCCTGCAGTCTCAGCTTCCCGAGGTAATCACTCTGCCTGCCCCTGCGAAGAGCTATGGGTATAGTTATGGCAGTAATGCATTTGTCCTTAAGTGGGCAGCTTCACTTCAGTGCTCAGCTTTGGGCAGGCAGTGTCAGGTGAGAGGTGAGACCTTTGCTGCTCCTGTGGCCTGAGTCGGGCACAGCCTTGTCACCTACCTGCTCCCATCACTCACCGGCACTTTCAGAGTCCCCTGAGTTAAGTCTAGTGCAGCCGGGCTGACCCCTGCTCACATAGCCGCACAGCCTTACTCCCAAGGGAGGACTGGGGTTGCTGTGGGCCACCTATCCTGACCTCTGATGGTGGGTTGCAGGGTGTGCCTCAGCACCAGCTGCCTCCACAATATCAGAAGATCTTGGAGAGACTCAAGGTGCTGGAGAGGGAGATCTCAGGAGGAGCCATGGCTGTTGTGGCGGTCCTTCTCAACAACAAGCTCTATGTCGCCAATGTCGGTGAGCTCCCTACTATGGTCCAGGAAGGAAGGGAGGTCAGCGTGGTGCTGGTATACTTGCTGGCAGTCTGCTTTCCAGACTTGTCACACTATATTTTATTTTATGTTTGTTTGTTTTTGAGACAGGCTATGTAATTTGAGCTGGCCTTGAATTTACTATGTAGCCCAGGCTGACCTCAAACTCACGGTGATCGTCCTGCCTCACCTCCCAAGTACTGGGATTATAGGTGTGTGTCACCAGTCTAGCTATCTGGACACTTTAGAGACAATTTGTCACATTTTCTCCTCACTCTGTGGCCTTTATCACCCCAGGAGGAACAGATAGGACAGAGGCAGGTGTGATCCTAACTGGCTGTGGCCTTGGGAAGTAATATCCTGTGTCTCAGTGACCTCAGTAGCTACTGCTTTTGGAAGAGATACCTGGCACCTGGCATGGAAGGTCCACTCTGCACCCTCATGAGCAGTGGCAAGCTGGGGACAGGGACATACGGATTTGCAGGCCAAAGAGGAGGCTTCTGGAACCCAGAGGGGGATATATACAATGCGAGTTCTCTGTAGAGACCCCACTGATGTCATCCCTCCTTCTTCTTCCTGACCTTAAGCTTTCATTAGGGAACAGTTCCCAAAATTCAAAAAGCAGATGAATGGTGTTTAGTGAACCACCACATCCTTTCTGGCCCCAATCATTATCCACTGTGGCCAGTCTGGGTTTGTTTGTGGCTCTTTGGCCCCAGATTATTTTAAAGCAAACCCCATACTTCACAGTATGATAGCTGTAAAACTTTTTTTTTTTTTAAGAATTTTTTATTTTTTATTTTATTGTTTTTTCTTGTTTCAGAACTTTTGTTTGTTTATTTACTTATTTTCATGGCTGGCTCAGCCTGCCCTGAGGGCAGGGCTGCTGCCTGGCATCGAACCGAGGTCTCTGTGGCCCCCTAAGGTTTCCTAAGCAGGCGCTTTAGACCACTGAGCCATCCTCCCAGGCCCCGATAGCTGTAAAACTTTCAAATGTGTATCTGAGCAAAAGATTTCTTTTATTAAACTCATAATCCTGTGACTCCACTGTGAATGTGTAGCCTGATTTGTTCATCTTACCTACTGTTCCCCACTGCTGGCTCAGCCCAGTGGTGTCTTCCTGGCAGGTGGCTCTTGTGCAATGCATGTGTGAAATGCCTGCCTTCCTGGTCTCTTCAGCCAGTCCCATTCCTCACTGCTTGGTCTTTGCTCAGCCGCTGAAATCTTACTGCAGGTACAAACCGGGCACTTCTGTGCAAGTCTACAGTGGAAGGACTGCAGGTGATGCAGCTGAACATGGACCACACAACCGAGAATGAGGATGAGCTCTTCCGCCTGTCACAGCTAGGTGAGCAGGGAAAGCTGGGCCAGGGGGTCAGTGGCAGTGTGTTCCTGTCTTCTAAGCTCTCCCTGTGCCCTCCTTTGGTGACCAGGTCAGAGAAACATGTTGTGGGGGGCTGTGACCAGCCACTTACTAATGAGGGACTTTTGGACTTTCTCTGTGCCTCAGTTTCTAGACTGTAATGAGAGTAATAGTAACTTCCACTCCGGTATTGTAAGGATTAAAAGAGTTACTATGTGTCCAATGCTTCCTAGAGTATCCAGTCCATGGTAGATATTCACTATTACTCATGGGGACTAAGTGGCCAGAAAATCTAGCTTGCCATGGTGGTACCCTTTGTTCCCGGATGTAGAAGCCTATGTGGGGCAGGCAGAGGCAGTGGCAGTGAGTGTGCTTGCATTGGGCTGTACTGGCAGGCCCTGCCGATCTGCCCCGGACTGCAAGGATGAGAGGACTGAGGAGAGTTACTGATGAGGATAGAGACTGGGGACGCCCAGTGATGTGGGGCTAGCTACTCCCACACCCTGCTCTTGTCTCTATATCAAGGGATGGACGCTCTTCTTTCTTTGGCAGGTTTGGATGCGGGAAAAATCAAGCAGGTAGGAATCATCTGTGGTCAGGAAAGCACTAGGCGCATTGGAGACTACAAGGTCAAGTACGGCTACACTGACATTGACCTCCTCAGGTGAGTGACCAGTGCAGCTGGTTCAGGGCGCTTGGGGCAGGAGCCGTTTGCAGGCTCCAAGGACACAGTGCAGTTGAAACACTTCAGAAACAGTAGTTCAGCACTTCTTTCCTCTAAGAGAGCTGAGTGAAGTGGGGCTGGGGCCAACAGACAGGAGTTGGGGACCTCGGTGCTAGGCTGATACATGAGGTGCCCAGCACAGACAGAGCCCTCGACCTTCACCATCCTGACCCTTTAGCATCTACCATCCCACCCCCAGCTTCATCGTAGCAGCTGCCCTTGGAAGACAGGGCTGTCTGGTTTTCTCTTTCCTCTCTTTCTTTTCCTTCTACTAAGTCATGTGTTTTACTCTACATTCTGGGTATAGAACTTCCTCTCAGGAGAATCAGTGTCCACCCAGGGCCTTTCCACGCAAAGCCCTCCTTGCACTCTTTCCAGTGCCGCCAAGTCCAAACCAATTATTGCGGAGCCAGAAATCCACGGTGCACAGCCTCTGGATGGGGTGACCGGCTTCCTGGTGCTGATGTCCGAGGGGCTATATAAGGCTCTGGAGGCTGCCCACGGGCCAGGGCAGGTCAACCAGGTGAGCCAGGCTGGGCAGAGCAAGTAACTGGAGCACACAGGCTCCAGCGTGAAATGTGCCCTGGTGTACTGGAGCTCAGACTCTCATATGTTGTCACCAGACATCTTCCCTGGATTCATAGCTGGGACAGTGGGAATTGTAGCTGCAAAACACCCTACCCAAAAATAGGGTAGCAGTGTTAGTGCTGAAGGCCTGGGAAGGCCCAGAAGGAAGAGGGCATCTTCAAAGAGCAGCACGGCATTGCTCTGGGCCATGCAGGAGGCCTGGGCCTACACAGAGCCCAGAAAGGCTCTAGCCTGTGTTGCGATGGTCTGGCAGAGGACAGTCAAGGCCTTGCTTCCTACTAGTGATCACAGGGCCTTCATACCCCTGCTCTGACCCTCTCTCCTATAGCAAAGATGGTGATACCTCCCCTTAAGGGACTGCATTAGGTGTGTCATATCCAGGTGCTGAGCCATAGGAGCAACTTTATCTTCCACACAGCAGATGTCACCCAGCATGACTCTCAGGCAGTCACTTAGGATGTGGAAGGGATGCTGCCTCTATCTGACCTTGGGCTGCTGGTTGGCTGAGATGGCACCTAGGCTCAGGGCTTCCACCCTCATGTCCTATTATTCATCACAACAGCCTTGGAGTATGGAGGGCCAGAGCTGGCTGCCATGTGGAACAGGACCTGAGGTCCTGGGGTTCACCCTCAAAGCTTCCACATGGGCTAAGGACACAGGCACCAAAGTGGCTGGTTAGTGACAAGAGCTGAGCCCACAGGACAAGGAACAGGTCCTTTCTCTCAGCTGCCCTGCCTTTGTGCCCCCAAGAGCCTGCTATTAGCCTTCATAAAAGAGGTGCTGTTTGCGACGCTGATCTTTTAATCAGTGTGGTTTTCTTTGCTTCCTCTTTGGTCTTCACAATAGAATTATCCAGTGGCTTTTAGTAGGTTCTAGAATATACTGGCCAGGTGACTTCTCTGAGGGTGGGGATGCTGCTGTCTTCACTCGTATACCCACCTCTTGACAAAATTCCTGGCATACGGGAACCTACAGTAGGTAAGTTTGTTTCAGGAAAAAAAAATGCTAAGAACTGTTTATATTGGGTTCTTAGTCTGCCTATGTCTTACCCAGTCTTACTAATTCAGTTTTGAGTGTTATCCACTCAGAAGTGTACAAGCCAGCAATCATGTAGGGTACAAGGTCCACACCTTTTCTAGTTAAACAGTTCCAGAGGGCCTGGCAGGATGGCTCAGTGGTCTAAAGCGCCTGCTTGGGAAAGCTTGGGCGGCTTCAGGGACTGCGGTTCGATCCCTGGCACCACATGCTGTGCCAGCCCTGCCCTCAGGGCGGGCTGAGCCGGCCATAAAAATGAGTAAATAAACAAATAAAGGTTCTGAAACAAGAAAAAAATAAAAATAAATTTTAAAAAAACAGTTCCAGAAAGATTATCCTGAATACCTTGAAAAGTTCATGTTGCAAACTTGGCTAGCAGGAACTTCCTTTACCTGCTGGGCAGATGGCCCCTAAGTCCCCAGCAGGGCTCTGGAGTTAAGGCTCTGTCCCTGAGCACCCCTCATTCCTCACCAGGGTCTCACTCCCTCCACCAGGAGATCGCCGCGATGATTGACACTGAGTTTGCCAAGCAGACCTCCATGGATGCGGTGGCCCAGGCTGTGGTGGACCGGGTGAAGCGCATCCACAGTGATACCTTTGCCAGTGGTGGGGAGCGTGCCAAGTACTGTGTACGACATGAGGACATGACACTGCTGGTGCGGAACTTCGGCTACCCACTGGGGGAAATGAGCCAGCCCATGCCAAGCCCAGCCCCAGGTACAAACACCTTGGAAAGGCAGTGCCTGGGAGCAAGCATGGGGCCGCCACTTCCCTCCCTGGAAGAAGTCTGTCTTCACGTTGCTTTCAGCTGGGCTCTGACTTCTGGGTTCCCTGTACTGCTTGGTGTTTTTATTCCTTTTGTCTGAAATAATGAGGATACTACCACTTGCTCTGGATCACCCCCGATCCGCAAACAAATAGTGTGCAGTCACAGGGCCCTGGCGTGGTCAAAGGTGCTTCTTTGAGTCCTCATTAGCAACCCAAAGACCAGACAAGGAAACTGCTAGCATGAAGGGGCCTGGGTGAGGCTTGCAGCATGGACAGATGGTCAGCCAGGGCTGAGGGGATAACTGTGGTCAAGTGCCTGCCTGGCAAGCGCAAGATCATGAGTTTGAACCCTGGTCCTGCAAGAAAAAAAAATGATGCAGATGGTCGAGCACCAGTACCTGCCCATCATCGCCAGGGAAGATGTTTTTTATGTTCTTCTTGTTTTCTTTTCCCCCAGTATTGATTGAACCCAGAACTTTTATACTGAGCTACTTAACTTTTTTTTTTTTTTTTTGAGACAGTAGCTAAGTTACTAAGTTGCCCAGACTGGGCTCAAACCTATAGACCTCCTGCCTCAGCCTCCCAGAATGTGCAGGGAGGCACTGCCACAAGGGCTTTCTTTTTCATTATTAAGTCATGTTGCCTGCAAACAGTGGTGATCAATATCCATTCCTCTCAGTGTCCCCTCCCCATATGGCCTAGTGCTGAAACGCTCAGCTCCTGAGAGCTACATTTCATTGGCTTCTTTAAACAAGCAAATCTCAGGTGTGCTGGGGAGATTGCTCAGTAGAATAAATGCTTGCCTGGCAGGTGCAAGGGCCTGAGTTCAATCCCTGGTTCTGAAAAAAAAAAAAAAAAAATTGGAGAAACAAGCATATCTTGGGTTTGAGCATCATCAATGGTCGTGTTCACTCATGGACACCAGGGTGTCTCCAGCTCATTGTTATTGTGACCATGCTTTTATTGGGTCAGCCTCTGCAAGGGGAAGGCTACATGAAGGTGGCCATGGGAAGCCAAGCTGAAACCCTTTCATGGCAGCAGCACTAGCCCTTGATTTCTGTTCTTGCCTGGAGTACCCGTGGGCTTCCCTACCAGAAGGGCGGTCTCAGCAGTCTAAGGCTGCCCAGGGACAGTGCAGGGCTGCCCCCCTCCACCCCTCAGCCAGGAACACATATCCTGGGAAGCCTCTCAGATACCTTGTCAGGCCTTGGTGCAGCCCCACTCCTACAGTCCCTTTCATCCCTCCCCACCCCATGCCTACTGCCTTCTTCCCCCCACAGCTGCGGGGGGCCGTGTGTACCCTGTGTCCGTGCCATACTCAGGCGCCCAGAGCACCAGCAAGACCAGTGTGACCCTCTCCCTCGTCATGCCCTCCCAGGGCCAGATGGTCAATGGCGCCCACAGTGCATCCACCTTGGATGAAGCCACCCCCACCCTCACTAAGTAAGTCCCATTGTGCTAGGGCAACCCTGGGGATCAGCGATGGTGGATGGGAGGCCCTTGGATCTCAGACCTCTCAAACTCCCCACCTCACCCCTGGCTAAAGCAACCCCCCTTAGAAATGGGCCCAGGACTAGGGCCAGCCAGTATCTCAGCAGGTTCCATCTCCAGGCCTGCTGTGCCAGCTCCACCCTGGGGGTACACACTGAGACTGGGCGTGGTGGTGTGCGCCCCAGCTCTTGGGAGGCCGAAAATAGGTGGATCTCTACAAGTCTGATCTAGTAGTGAGACCCTGAACACCCTGTAGACCCTTCCCTAAAATACCAAAAAAAAAAAAAGTGGACCCAGGGAAGGTTTGGTCCCAGCAGCTTATTGCAGCTGGACCTGAGATAGGGTGGAGGTTTCAGGGCCACAGTGTTTGGGAGATAGAACCCCTAGCTTTTATCCAGTAGGAAAGTCCCCTTGTCCTTTCTCTTTATTCCCTATCTCCCTGAGTAATGAAGGGTGGCCCTCCCCAAGATATCCCTGCTTGGGAACATCCCCTGGAATGTACTGGCTCATCAGAGCCCCTGTTTTTCAGCTTTAGTGTCCATTTCAGCGGCTAAGTGGCCTTTCTAGTTAAGGACAGGCAGAGAATCTGTTCACATCCTGGGTGGGTCAAGCAGCCCCTCGGGTGCCAACCAGCATGACAGGTCAGTGACTACCCACTCCCTCCCCTCACTTGTGTGGAATGCACCCCCTCCCCAAGCCCAGGATCTGGTTTCCACATTCCACCTCGGTACAGAAGTGCAGAATAATGGTGATGCCGCACCCAGCCCATCTGAGGGCAGTGAGCAGGATGTGGCCAATTAGAAGGGCTGGCAGGGAAGGAGCCGCCAGGGGCCTTCCTTCCCCTGCTGCCGCCCAGCGGTGGAGGGGCTGAGTGGAAGGAGCTGCCTGGCTGCTGAGGGCTAAGGTACCTTCAGCACCGTCCCAGTGCACAAGCAGGGTAGCTACTTCTCACCCCTGTTGGCTGCCCCAGGAGGCCACCAGCTGTGTCCACAAAGCACAATGTGACCTGTGTAGTCCAGGGTGAGAGGCAGAACAGCCAGCATCCTTTGCCTGACTCTCTGGGCTGCAGTCTGAGTCCCTCCCGCACTCCAGGCCCTTGGGCTAGTCAGGCTTGAGAGTGAGCAAGACAGGAGCTAAGAGGCTGTGGCACAGGGTGGGTGTCCAGGGGTCCCTGAGGACATAATACCTGTGTCCCAGTGGCCAGTGAGGGGAATGAGGCAGAAGAGTAAAGGGAGGTTTCCTGGCAGAAGTGTCCCCACATGCCTGTGACCAGCATTTGGCTTGGGGGAGCCTGATGGGTGCTCTGTAGCTGTGTGCTGCCCTGCAGGACTTCCTGATAGGGTGGATATCATGGGTCTGTCTTGTTCCATTCAGTAGTCCTTCACTATGGACAGTTGTTCAGCCCTAGAACCTAGGGTTCTGTTTAACTTTTGACACTTTTAAGCTGCCATGTATAACTAGTGCTTAAGAAGTACTTAGACATTTTATTCCTCCCTAAGAAAATCTGGCCTGGTTGACATAAGGTCACCTTTACCAAAGAAATTTGTGACCAAAGGGCCTGGTGGAAGCAGGGGCTGCTGTGTCCCTGGGCTAGAAGCTGAGGCCCTTGACCCACAGCCCTGACCCCTCCCTCCCCTCTGCTCACAGCCAGAGCCCCACACTGACCCTGCAGTCCACCAACACACACACCCAGAGCAGCAGTTCCAGCTCTGATGGGGGCTTGTTCCGCGCCCGGCCTGCCCACTCACTCCCGCCTGGTGAGGACGGCCGCGTTGAGCCCTACGTGGACTTCACAGAGTTCTACCGCCTCTGGAGCATGGACCATGGTGAGCAGAGTGTGATGACGGCGCCATAGCTGCAGTGAGGAGTGTGGCCCGAGTTGGACTCTGTCCTGGGCAGGCCCACTTTCCTGACTTCTGCCTGTGCTATGGACCTGGCTGGCCTACTTATCCACACCTGACCACAACACAGGACAGGAGGCCACCGGGGGCCAGTCTCAGGCAGGACCCTCGTCATTCCTCAGAACAGAGGCCCACGAATGGAAGCTGGGCTGGCCTGCCAGCCACCAGGAGTTCTTGCAATCACGTACAGCAGAGTGGAGCAGGCCATCCTGGGGACCCAAGTGCCACAGGCCCAACAGACACTGCTTGCTGCCACTTGCCTTGAAACGGCCTGTGGCTGCTTCTCCCATCCTCACCTCTGGATCGTGGTTTCGCTTCCAGCCTCTGACCCAAGATCCTGGCTTCACAGAATCCAGATGAGCCTTGTTCCTGTCCCTGTTCAGTCATGATGTCCAGGAGGCCAGAGAACGGGTTGGCCTCAGATGGCCACAGGGGAGCAGCAGGTCAGGTGAAAAGGACAAGAGAAGGGGTGACAGCGCTGGCGAATCAGGGGTGCTCAGTTGCAAAAGGAAGAGGCTCCTGGAGCACAGCTGCCCTGCGAGGGCTTTCATGATCTGCATCATGCTTACAAGCACACAGGCGGGGGTCAGGCTGGCAGGACCCTGAATGGACCGTTTATCCTGCCCTTTGCCTTCAGTGGGGTGGAGCTGTCAGGGCTGCTGCTGGGGCTGCTGCTTCTCCTTTCAGAGAAGGGCGCAGGCCCAGGAAGCTTGCTCTTTGCTCAGGCCTCTCCATGTGAGCGTGACGGCTAAACCAGAGCTCACACCCGTGGCCTTTTCGTCAGTGCTGTGCCTGCTGGGTTCTGCCCCTTCTGCCCCAGCCACCCTGACCTACTCTGTCCAGCTACAGTGGTGAAGTCACAGCATGAGCAGGGAGAAAGCAGGTGTGGGCCCCGGGTGCCCTCCTCTGAGGCTGCCTTATCCTGCCTCAGGAGCAGGGTTCTTGCCAAGGAATGGCTCTAATGTTTGGTCCCTAAAATAGAATCATGTTTTTAATGCAGTGAAGCCGTATGTGGCGATGTTAGGCGGTGTAATGATAATGCTGTAACGTGTTTCACGTAACAACGTCCTGGGAGGCAGCCATCTCCTGCTTTGCTCAGGAGGTTTAAGAACAAGGTCACCAGGCTGGTAGGTGGCTCTTGGCAGTGTCCCTGCTGCCACCCTTACCACACGAGGCCGCACAGGAGCCCTGCCCCCTCTGCATCCAGCCTGTGGCCTACACAGTCACAGGGGGCACCAGGTCCTCTGTCCATGTGCAGTGGCAGGGCTGTCATGCTGCCCCCATGCTTTCAAGCCAGTTGGTGGTGCCATGACTACCCAAGGCTCAGGTCCCCTGGATGAGTGCCTGGCCCTCTCCTTGCTGGCCTTCTTTATTTGGCTGCCTGTGAGTAAAGGGTGTTCTGTGAATAGTAGGCTGTAGCACCACCCTTCTTGGTGCTCACACTTCTAAGAGCATTGCATCAAACCACCACCTCCACTTGGGAACAGCTACACGCTGTCTGGCACAGTCCAAGGGTTGCTGACATTCCTTCCCTTGTGTTGGGCAGAGGTGCTCAGCAGAGGGCTCTGCCTGTCACACTGCCTTTCAGAATATGTCCCCTCTTCATTCTGCAGCCATGCCCTGCAGTGTCCTGATGTCCACACAGCCCATAAACACTTGTGGAGTGGGGTCACACCCCCTCCACAAAGGTACTACATTCTATAAGGTGTCACTGGCATGAACAGGCTCAGGGATGGTCCCACTGACCGCCAACGCCTGGTACCTCAGCTTCTCCCAATGTCTGCTTTGACTTAGCTACGGGATGCACCGGGCCTGGCTTGTGTCCCCTGTCCTTGGTCTTGGTATCACCTAGCCCTGTGCACCTGTTCTGGGAACAGATAGAAGGTCACCATTTTAGCCTCGTAAGATTCTTTTGGTGGAAGAGAGGCAGGGACCATGAGTTAAGACAGGAAATGGCCCCAGACAGCCAGGCAAGCTGCCATGACCAGATCACTGCCCCCAAGCTCCTGGTGTCACACTGAGCAGAGAGCTGACATTGGCCACACACACTCCCCAGCCTTTGGCCTCTCCCTGGGGCTGGATCAGACAGCTCAAGAAGCCCATCCAGCATCTGTCTTTTCATCTCCTGAAGGCAGCCTGTGCCCTTTCAGAACTCAGTTGAGGCACTGGCTCAGATGGGACCAGGCTCCTGGGACCCCACAGCACCCTTGGGCTGTCACAGGCTTAGCTTGGCCTCCAGGCCTGGTTGGTACTAACTCCCTGGTGAGCCTGCCCTTGACTGCTGTACAGCAGACCCTCAATGATGGGACACAGCCAGTCCCATTTGCAGTGGTGACATCCTTCTGCAGGACCCTGGCAGCCTGACATCAAAGTACCAGTTACACTTGAGAGTGCTGCTTTCTTGTTGCTTAGATCATAGCACAGACACTACCACCTGAGGGAGACATTTGGGCCTTCCACAGGCTCCAGCCCCAAGATCAGTGCCAGGGTCCTTCACATGTGTGGTAGTGAATGCAGGAGGCAGTGTCTTTGGTCTGAGTCTTGGGTTTTTCTTCTATAAAATGAGGGTATAACCCACTTCTTAATAAAACTGTCCCACTGTCCCTTACAGTCCTGTCATCAGAGGTGTGAGAGGTCAGATCTCCCGTCCGGCCATGTGGAACTTGGATGGGAACCAGGTTCAGGAGCTGGACTGCAGCGTGCAGCAGGTGCCAGACTGGTGCCACCTGCAGCTTTATCTGGAAACCCAGGCAAGACAGTGGGTGTGGTTCTTGCCTCTTTTTAACCAAAGCCCAGATGGAGGCCCCTGGCCAGGCTCCAGAACGCTTCCTCTGACAAGCGTGTCTCTCGTGACTCTCCTTCTGGACCCCTATTTTGAAACCAAGAACATAGATCACTGCTGATCCGGTGGACTCATCCAACACAAAGGTGATACCAGCCCTGAGCAGACAGGCACTTGACATTTCCACAAGCTTGGGTGGCCTGGTGGTAGGCAGATGATGCTGGCAGTCAGCACAGAACTGTATTGCTGTCGGCTCCTGGGTGCAGCCCTGCCTGCAGACCCCCAGAGGATCCCAGACTGTGGGCCAGTTACCCAGGCTGGCCTTATACTGTTTCCTGGCTACAGAATGCCCACCACACACGCTGATGAAACCCCTGGATTATCGCTTTAGCAGTCATCTTGTGGTCAGATGGTGGTGAACTCAGCCTTTTGTGGCCCCAGCTGCCTCCCAGTGCATGCCGTGTGCATGCACTCAGCATAGTGCAGTGCCAGCCCTGAACATTGCTTAAGAATTGTCGTGTAGACAAAAGCAGGAACTACCCAGTGCAGAAATTGCCCCGCCCCAGCCATCCAGAGTTTTGGGGTCGGTAAAAAATGAAATGCTTCATCAATTTGTAGTCAGATCCATATCCCAGCATTTTTGTCTTCTGGTACTGGGTACAGGAGCTGAGCTGTAGCTTCAGCCCTTTATTTTTTTGAGACGAGTCTCATTAAGTTTTTCAGGCCGTCTTCCAACTTTGACTCCTACCTTGGCCTCCTCAGTGGCTGGGGTTACAGGCATGCACAATGCACCAAGTTCCTGGTGTTCATTTGAATACAAAAATAACATTATTTTTTTCAAAAATAACATTTTATTATCATTACTCATTATCAAGTAAACAGGCATCACATGAATCCTAAAGGTTTGTGGATTCCACAGGAATGGGAAAAGCAGGGCACAGGCTGAGGGAGTGACCCTGACATTGCTGGTGCCAGATGTCCCCTGGGAGCTTACAGGGCCTGACTCAGAGCAAGGACCCAGGGCTCAGCAGGATGGCTCAGTGGTCTAAAGCGCCTGCTTAGGAAAGCTTAGGCGGCTGCAGGGACTGCAGTTCAATCCCTGGCACCACATGCTGCGCCAGCCCTGCCCTCAGGGCAGGCTGAGCCGGCCATAAAAATAAACACATAAAAGTTCTGAAACAAGAAAAAAATAAATAAAAAATTCCTTTAAAAAAAACTGTGTAGGGCCCGGCGGGATAGCTCAGTGGTCTAAAGCGCCTGCTTGGGAAAGCTTGGGCGACTGCAGGGACCGCGGTTCGATCCCCGGCACCACATGCTGTGCCAGCCCTGCCCTCAGGGCGGGCTGAGTCGGCCATAAAAATGAGTGAATAAACAAACAAAGGTTCTGAAACAAGAAAAAATAAAAAAAAAAAAAAAAAAAATTT